>PVKV010012763.1:0-64134 GCA_004027835.1 Alouatta palliata | reverse complement strand
AAGCCCATCAGACTCACAGCAGATCTCTCAGCAGAAACCCTACAGGCCAGAAGAGAGTGGGGGCCAATAATCAACATCCTTAAAGAAAAGAACTTTCAATCCAGCCAAATTTCATATCCAGCCAAAATAAGCTTCATAAGTGAAGGAGAAATAAAATCCTTTACGAACAAGCAATAGCTCAGAGATTTCATCACCACCAGGTCTGCTTTACAAGAGTTCCTGAAAGAAGCACTAAACCTAGAAAGGAACAACCAGTATCAGCCACTCCAAAAACGTACCAAAAGGTAAAGAGCATCGACACAATGAAGAATGTGTCAACTAATGGGCAAAACAGCCAGCTAGCATCAAAATGGCTGGCTCAAATTCACACATAACAATATTAATCTTAAATGTAAATGGACTAAATGCTCAAATCAAAAGACACAGATTGGCAAATTGGATAAAAAGTCAAAACTCATCAGTGTGCTGTATTCAGGAAACTCAACTCACATGCAAGGATACACATAGGCTCAAAATAAAGGGATGGAGGAAGATTTACCAAGCAAATGGAGAGCAAAAAAAAAAACCAGGAGTTGCAATCCTAGTCTCTGACAAAATAGACTTTAAACCAACAAAGACCAAAATAGACAAAGAAGAGCATTACATAATGGTAAAAGGATCAATGCAACAAGAAGAGCTAATGATCCTAAATATATATGCACCCAATACAGGAGCACCCAGATACATAAAGCAATTTCTTAATGACTTACAAAGAGACTTAGACTCCCACACAATAATAGTGGGAGACTTTAACACTCCACTGTCAATGTTAGACAGATCAACGAGACAGAAAATTAACAAGGATATCCAGGACTTAACTCAGACCTGGACCAAGCAAACCTAATAGACATTTACAGAACTCTCCACTCCAAATCCACAGAATATACATTCTTCTCAGCACCACATCACACCTACTCTACAATTGACCACATAATTGGAAGTAAATCACTCCTCAGCAAATGCAAAAGAACGGGAATCATAACAAACAGTTTCTCAGACCACAGTGCAATCAAGTTAGAACTCAGAATTCAGAAACTAACTCAGAACCACACAGCTTCATGGAAACTGAACAACTGGCTCTTGAATGTTGACTGGATAAACAATGAAATGAAGGCAGAAATAAACATGTTCTTCGAAACCAATGAGAACGAAGACACAACGTACCAGAATCTCTGGGACACATTTAAAATAGTGTCTAGAGGAAAATTTATAGCAATAAATGCCCATATGAGAAGCAAGGAAAGATCTAAAATCAACATCCTATCATCAAAATTGAAAGAGCTAGAGGAGCAATATCAAAAAAACTCAAAAGCTAGCAGAAGAAAAGAAATAACTGAGATTAGGGCAGAACTGAAGGAGATAGAGACACAAAAAACACTTCAAAAAATCAATAAATCCAGGAGCTGGTTTTTTGAGAAGATCAACAAAATAGACCACTAGCCAGATGAATAAAAAAGAAAAGAGAGAAGAATCAAATAGATGCAATAAAAAAGGATAAAGGGGATATCACCACAGATTCCACAGAAATACAAACCACCATCAGAGATTACTACAAACAACTTTATGCACATAAACCAGTAAGCCTGGAAGAAATGGATACATTCCTGGACACTTGCACCCTCCCAAGCCTAAACCAGGGAGAAGTCAAAACCCTGAACAGACCAATAACAAGGGCTAAAGTTGAGGCAACAATTAATAGTCTACCAACCAAAAAAACCCCAGGTCCAATGGGAATCACAGTCAAATTCTACCAGACATACAAAGAGGAGCTGGTACCACCCCTTCTGAAACTATTCCAAACCATCCAAAAAGAGGGAATCCTTCCCAAATCATTTTATGAGACCAACATCATCCTGATACCAAAACCCGGCAGAGACTTAACAAGAAAAGAAAACTTCAGGCCAATATCCATGACGAAGTAGATGCAAAAATCTTCAATAAAATACTGGCAAACTGATTGCAGCAGCATATCAAAAAGCTTATCCATCACGATCAAGTAGGCTTCATCCCGGGGATGCAAGGCTGGTTCAACATACACAAGTGTATAAACGTAATTCACCACATAAACAGAACCAAAGACAAAAACCTCATGATTATATCAAAAGATGCAGAGAAGGCGTTTGACAAAATTCAACAGCCCTTTATGCTAAAAACTCTGAATAAACTAGGAATTGAAGGAACTTATCTCAAAATAATAAAAGCTATTTATGACAAACCAACAGCCAATATCATACTGAATGGGCAAAACCGGAAGCATTCCCTTTGAAATTTGGCACTAGACAAGGATGCCCTCTCTTGCCACTCCTTTTCAATATAGTATTGGAAGTTCTAGCCAGAGCAATCAGGCAAGAAAAAGAAATAAAGGGTATTCAAATAGGAAAGGAGGAAGTCAAATTGTCTCTATTTGCAGATGACATGATTGTATATTTAGAAGACCCCATCAACTCAGCCCAAAATCTCCTTAAACTGATAAGCAACTTCAGCAAAGTCTCAGGATACAAAATCAATGTGCAAAAATCACAAGCATTCCTATACACCAATAACAGACTTAAAGACAGCCAAATCAAGAACAAACTGTCATTCTCAATTGCTACAAAGAGAATAAAATACCTAGGAATACAACTAACAAGGAACGTAAAGGACCTCTTCAAGGAGAACTACAGACCACTGCTCAATGAAATAAGAGAGGACACAAACAGATGGAGAAACATTCCACACGCATGGTTAGAAAGAATCAATATCATGAAATGGCCATACTGCCCAAAGTAATTTATAGATTCAATGCTATCCCCATCAAGCTACCAATGACCTTCTTCACAGAACTGGAAAAAAAACAATTTAAACTTCATATGGAACCAAAAGAGAGCCCGCATAGCCAAGTCAATTCTAAGCAAAAAGAACAAAGCTGGAGGCATCATGCTACCTGACTTCAAACTATACTACAAGGCTACAGTAATCAAAACAGCATGGTACTGGTACCAAAACAGAGATAAAGACCAATGGAACAGAACAGAGGCCTCGGAGGCAACACCACACATCTACAACCATCTGATCTTTGACAAACCTGACAAAAACAAGCAATGGGGAAAGGAGTCCCTGTTGAATAAATGGTGTTGGGAAAACTGGCTAGCCATGTGCAGAAAGCAGAAACTGGACCCCTTCCTGACACCTTACACTACAGTTAACTGCAGATGGATTAAAGACTTAAACATAAGACCTAACACCATTAAAACCCTAGAAGAAAACCTAGGCAAAACCATCCAGGACACAGGCATAGGCAAGGACTTCATGACTAAAACACCAAAAACACTGGCAACAAAAGCTGAAATAGACAAATGGGACCTAATCAAACTCTAGAGCTTCTGCACAACAAAAGAAACAATGATTAGAGTGAACCAGCAACCAACAGAATGGGAAAAAATTTTGCAATCAACCCATCTGACAAAGGACTAATATCCAGAATCTACAAAGAACTAAAACAGATTTACAAGAAAAAAAACAAACAAACCCATTCAAAAGTGGCTAAGAACAGACACTTTTCAATGGAAGACATATATGAGGCCAACAAACATATGAAAAAATGCTCATCATCACTGGTCATTAGAGAAATGCAAATCAAAACTACATTGAGATACCATCTCACGCCAGTTAGAATGGCAATCATTAAAAAATCTGGAGACAACAGATGCTGGAGAGGATGTGGAGAAATAGGAACGCTTTTACATTGTTGGTGGGAGTATAAATTAGTTCAACCATTGGGGAAGACAGTGTGGTGATTCCTCAAGAATCTAGAAAGAAAAATATCATTTGACCCAGCAATCCCATTACTAGGTATATATCCAAAGGATTATAAATCATTCTATTATAAAGACACATGCACACGTATGTTCATTGCAGCACTGTTTACAATAGCAAAGTCCTGAAACCAACCCAAATACCCATCAATGATAGACTGGACAGGGAAAATGTGGCACATATACACCATGGAATACTATGTAGCCATAAAAAACAATGAGATCATGTCCTTTGTAGGGATATGGATGAACCTGGAAACCATGATTCTCAGCAAACTGACACAAGAACAGAAAATCAAGCACCACATGTTCTCACTCATAGGCAGATGTTGGACAAGGAGAACACATGGACACAGGGAGGGGAGCATAACACACTGAGGTCTGTTGAGGGGGGACTAAGGGAGGGACAGTGTGGGGTAGGGAGTTGGGGAAGGATAACATGGGGAGAAATGCCAGATACAGGTGATGGGGAGGAAGGCAGCAAACCACATTGCCATGTATGTACCTATGCAACAATCCTGCATGTTCTTCAGATGTACCCCAGAACGTAAAGTGCAATAAAATATATATATGTATGTAAAAATAGAAAAGTTAGCTTAGTGTGGTGGCACGAGCCTATAATCCCAGCTACTTGGGAGGCTGAGGCAAGAGAATAGTTTGATCCTGGGAGGCAGAGGTTGCAGTGAGCTGAGATTGCACCACTGCACTCCAGCCTGGGAAACAGAGTAAGACTGTGTCTCAAAAAATAAACACATAAATAAAATTTAAAAAAAAAAAAAAAGAGTCATGCTGAAAAGCCCTAGGAGGAAAGACTGGGAAGGAGACACTGGGAATTAGGACTATGATCATAGTCCTGAAGTCTAGAAGGAAATGTGGATGATCAGGGCCAGGCACATGCTCAGGAAAGACCCAGAAAGATCTTCAGCTCTCACCTCTGTTGTTCCTTCAAACTCTGCACAAGCAGGAAGTAAAAGCCAAGACAGAGTTGGAACCTGGTTGCTGGTTGGTAAAGCACACCCCAACACATATGCACACAGCTCCCAGATGAAAAGAACAGAAGATTCATATTTCGGGAGAGGTAAACATCTAGTCTTACTTTCCAATTAAAGTTTAGTGGAAATATGTGGGCAGATTTGCATTACTCATTTATTCCCATTGTCAAGAAAAACTTGAGGATTTTGCCATTTGGAGCCTCTGACAAAGGAAGTCGGCCTCCACCTAGAGGTATTTTTGGGGATTTTGGAATAACAGCAACCATAACACCAATATTTACACTGATTTCTAAGTCAGCTTTGAGCTTGCTTTAAGTCAGGAGCTCCTGGAAAACTTATGGCAGGGACCTTTACATTTCAATATATTTCCAGCTTGATATTTCAATTTCAATTTGGAGATGGGTCAATTTGGACTCTATAAAAAGAACTCAGAGGAATCGCCACATGGTCTAGAAATAGAAATACCATTTGACCCACAATACCATTACTGGGTATATACGCAAAGGATTATAAATTGATCTGTTGGAAAGACACATGCACATGTATGTTCACTGCAGCACTCTTTACAATAGCAAAGACCTGGAACCAACCCAAATGCCCATCAATGATAGACTGGATAAAGAAAATGTGGCACAGACACACCATGGAATACTATGCAGCCATAAAAAAGGGTGAGTTCATGTCCTCTGTAGGGACATGGATGATTCTGGAAACCATCATTCTCAACAAACTGACACAAGAACAGAAAACCAAACACCGCATGTTCTCACTCATAGGTGGGTGTCGAACAATGAGAACACATGGACACAGGGAGGGGAGCATCACACACTGGGGTCTGTTGGGGAGTTGGGGGCTAGGGGAGGGAAAGCAGGGGGTAGGGGAGTTGGGGAGGGTAACATTTGGAGAAACGCCTGATGTAGAGGACAGGGGGATGCAGGCAGGAAACCAGCATGGCTTGTGTGTACCTATGCAACAATTCTGCAAGATCTGCACATGTACCCCAGAACTTAAAATATAATAAAAAAATAAAAATTAAAATAAATAAAATAAAATAAAAGAACTCAGAATGTCACTTGGTAAATAGAAACAATATAATCTAGACGGAAATTGGACTGGAACAGAAATATCTCAGCTCTAAAAAAATTAGGATCTATCTTTGGTGGGAATTCCCCCGCCCCATTGTCTAAAGCAATGCTGCTGGCTCTATGGGACCCCCCACCCCAACACACAATTCACTGAGTATTTACTAAATGCCTAGTCCTCGTTTTCTAATGGGCCAGGAGAAATGACACTTCGTGGTTCCACTGGGCTGCTGTGGGTGTTTAACCTCAGTGCCAGACATGCAGAACCTGAAGCAGGAGTGGTCACTCTACTCAATGGTCAGAACTCAAGAGTTTTGTGTCACTGACTACTTTCTAGCTATTTGGTCTTCCATATTGAAAGCTATAGACTATTTGAATGAAGACATCATCTCTGGGGCTGCAAACTGAAAACAATCTTAGCTGCTAATCTGTCAGGTCACTCATTTAGAAGTCCGTGGCTAGGGTCACATCTCTGAAGAGATGGACCTCAGTCAAACTGTGGATTGAGCCTGAATCCATATCTACTGCAGAGGGCATCATGGCATGCTGGACTCGTGGTTCGTGGATCTATGTGTCTCATGGTTGGGGAGGTCCCAGACCATTTGTGGCAGAATGACTGCATTGGGCTTTTGACCACTTCTTGTCATCACTGTTGACACCTTCAGCATAATAGTTAGCTGACTCCAGCCACACTTAGGTCCATTGTCACCTCTTAGGCTTTTATCACCCAATTTGCTACAATGAGCCAACCATCTGATTTTTACCTCCTTTTCCTCTTTTATGTCCACACATGTTAGTTAAATAATTTGTTGATTAAATGTGGCGGTCCCAAAAAAGTGATTATCTCTTCTTGACTGTCTCCAAGATAAGAATAAGATGATTATTGAGCAAAAGGGGTTAGCTGCTCAATGTGCTAGAAGCCAATACTATGACATTGGGTTTTTTAAAAACAAAATAAAAACTTTATATTGAAAGGCAGCTTCCAATGAGACAGGAATCAAACTGAAATCTATGTCCCCATGCTGGCTTTAAAGCAGTAATTTTACCAGAAAAAGCTTAGGGGGTGGATTGTGAGACGAGCAGGTGATTGGTGGAAGGAAAGTTGGGGTCTGGAAAGTCCTCAGACACGTGCAGTTATCTCTGCATGCCTCCTCATGGGTCACATGTGCAAACTAGGGGGCTGTTGGTATGAAACATGGTGGAAATGTAGACCGTGACCTCAACAGGCCCATTCTGTGCAAACTCAAATTTGGCCATGTTGGTTCCAACCAATACCAGTCAGTTCTTTTATCTCACAAGGGGAGGGAGTTTCAGTGTTTCAGAAAATTCTTTTCTATCTGCCATCCTGCAAACTCAAGAATTTCTCTTAGTTACTGTTTTTTGTTGTTGTTGAAAACTCTTTAGGGAACAGTTCAAAATGGTTGAAGATGCTGTAGGCATCTATTTTCCAAATTTGAGATTCCACACTGACCATTCCTGGGCAAGATGTGGGTTTCTTTCCATTGGGTGCAACCCCAGGCCAGCCTGGTTTGTACACAGTCTGAGTGGCAGCCCAGCCAGGAGTGGGATTATGGGACTCCAACTTAGTTCTGGATAAACATCCTTATATAAAGTTTTAGATAAACACCCATATTCTTTCACCTGGCTCTGCTCGATGAAATGTCTATGAGAAAGTAGGGGGTGACTAGAATAAAGGTGAAATCAGAGGTGTTGAAATGGGACACACGGGGAGAGCAGCAACCTAAAACCTGGGGAGTGAACAACTTAGCCCCAGGAGCTGTGGGAAATGGAAAGGCACTAGTAACCTTTTGTTTTTCTCAATCATCCTGGCACAGCCCAGCATAGAGGTAGGATTAGTCAAACCAGATGTTCGGGCAGGGACTGTGGGTTCATCTTCATTATTTCACCCCCGACATCATCCTTAAGAATTCCTAGGGGCCATTCCATTCCTCTGTGATGTGGGCGTGGAATCTTTGAGGCGTGAGCATTTTCAGTACCCAGCTGTCTGAGGCCACAGTTGCTTCAGGTGATGGAGAACGACTGCCGTTCTTCTTTCCTGAGGATCTTTAGTACCCTATGTTTCAGATTAAGCTTTATCTATGGTGCATCGAATCAATATTCTGTCGCCAAGTCTAGAGTGCAGTGGTGTGATATCGGCTCACTGCAAACTCTGCCTCCTGGGTTCAAGTGATTCTTCTGCCTCAGGCTCCCAAGTAGCTGGGATTACAGGCGTGCACCACCACATCCAGCTAATTTTTGTATTTTAGTAGAGACGTGTTTTCACCATGTTGGCCAGGCTGGTCTCGAACTCCTGACCTCAGGTGATCTGCCTGCCTCGGCCTCCCAAAGTGTTGGGATTACAGGCGTGACACACCATGCCTGGCCTGAATCTATTTTCTACTTTCTCTGTGAGTGTGGCTCCTTCCTCTTTTCTATCACCCAGAGATGATTCTACATTTGTCAACATTTGGATAAATCAGAGACATAATTCATATAAGAACCCTAGAACCTGTTATAAGAACCTGTTCCTCGTCCCAATTATATTGGCATAGAGAGACACCTGAGATGGGGTCTCTCAGGAGCAATTAGAACACTGTACCTTCTAGAGAAGCTGGTGGGACAGTGCAGGGCTCACAGTGAGAACCAAAGCTTCTGTCTACATCTTCCAGTCTATCTGTGTGGTGGATGAATCCAGAAAAGGTCCCAGAGCCCTGGAAGACATCATTAAGAAAAAACATATAATCCCAGGACTTTGGGAGGCCGAGGTGGGGGGGTCACCTAAGGTCAGGAGTTCAAGACCAGCCTGTCTAACATGGTGAAACTTTACTGAAAATACAAAAACTAGCCAGGCATAGTGGCGGGTGCCTATAATCCCAGCTGCAGAAGGCTGAGGCAGGAGAATTTCTTGAATCCAGGAAGTGGAGGTTGCAAGATTGAGCCATTGTACTCCAACCTGGGTGACAGAGTGAGACTCCATCACAAAAAAAAAAAGAAGAAGAAGAAGACAGAATCCAAATGCTGGTGAGGATGTGGAGAAAAGGGAATCCTTGTATACCGTTGGTTGGAAATGCAAATTAGTACAACCACTATGCAGAACAGTTTGGAGGAACTCAAAAAACTAAAAATGGAGCCACTTTATGATCCAGCATCCCTACTCTTAGGAATATATCCCAAAGAAAGGAAATCAGTACACTGAAGGGCTATTTGCACTGCCATGTTTATTGCAACACTATTCACAATAGTCAAGATTTGGAAACAACCTAAGTGTCCATCAACAGATAAATGGATAAAGAAATGTAGTACATATACACAATGGAATACTATTCCGCCATAAAAAATGAGATCCTGTTACTTGCAACAAAATGGATGGAACTGGACATCATTATATGAAATGAAATAAGCCAGGCACAGAAAGACAAACCACATTTTCTCACTTATTTGTGGGAGCTAAAAATTAAAACAATTGAACTCATGGAGACAGAGAGTAGAATGATGGTTACCAGAAGGTGGGGAGAGTAGCAGAGGGATGGGGGTGGAAGTGGGGAAGGTTAATGAGTACAAAAAATAGAATGAATAAGACCTAATCTTATCTGATAGCACAACAGGGTGACTCTAGTAAAAAAAAATTTAATTGTATATTGAAATAACTAACAGAGTATAATTGGATTGCTTACATCACCAAGGATAAATGCTTAAGGGGATGGATACCTCATTTACCCTGATGTGATTATTATGCATTGCATGCTGTATCAAAATCTCTCATGTAACCTGTAAATATATACACCTACTGTGTACCCACAAAAACTAAAAACAAAAAAAAAAAATACAGAGGGCAGAATCTCTGTAGAGCACAGCGTTGTGGCATGTGGTAATCAGTTGCTTTCTGAGGTCAGATTCTCAGGGTTAAGTCTCTGTGGCAGGGCTGTAGAGCACTGCAAGCTTACGGAAGCCTCTGGTCAGTTGCGGAAGGCGGGGCTCCAGCTCAGGGAGATGTCTCCTGTGTCATGGGACATCACGCTTCTGTGGGTGTGAGGTTCTGTGCCCCTGCCCAACAGAGCACTGTTGACCAAATCATTGTTTGAGGATCATGCATAACTGGCCTTCTTTATGTTTAATTTCTTAAATAATAAAACAAAATATTTTTATTTGCTCTCAGTTTGAGGAAAAGTGTGAGAAACTTCAGGAAAAATATCATAGGAGGGAACTTTGGGGTCCTGCCTATCCTCAGAAACCTCAAAATTCCTGGTACAACCCATTAGCATTAACCTTATCAAAACTGATTTTTTTTTTTTTTTTTGCTATACAGATTTACCTTCTGTTGGAGCTTTATTTTGTTACAGGTTGTTGTTTTAACCTTTGTGATAGGAACATCAAATTCCCAAACCCCAAGTATTAATGATGTCATCTCCACTGTAATCTTTATTGCTTATTAACTCTCTGCTGTGATCTGAATATTTGTGTTCCCCAATCTCCAAATTCATAAGTGGAAACTTAATCCCCCATGTAATAGCATAAGGTGTGAGATCTTTGGGGAAGTAAATAAGCTAGGAGGGCACCATCCTCATGAATGGAATTAGTGCCCTTATGAAGGATGTTGAAGGGATAGCCCTTGCCCCTTCTGCCATGTGAGGACACACCTAGAAGGTACCATCTGTGAGAAGAGGACTCTTGTCAGACACCAAATTTGCACTGAAAGGCGGTGAGCTGTTGATACCGGCTGCAGTGGGACTGGATCTTATGCTGTGTGATTCTCTTTATATACAATTCTGGAAAGTGAAAATCAATCTATTGTTACTAGAACAAGTGGTTGCTTAGAGATGGGTTGGAAGGAGTGCAAAGGAAGAATCTCAATGGGGGGTAATCATGATAAAATGTCTGGAGGAATTGATATGTTCACTGTCTTGACTGTGTTGATGATTTCCCAGGTACACACATACGTCGAAACTAAATTGAACACTTTAAATATGTGTAGCTTATTAAAAGTTAATTATACTTTAACAAATCTTTTTTTTTTTAAATAAGCTCAATTGAAACCTACAAAATGGAAGATTAAAATTAGGCAAATAATAGCATCCAGGTTGGAGAAGAAATAAATATAATCAATAAGCACTTAATACATTCTGACAGTTTTAGAACAAAGAAAATGAAACAATGGCATGGCAATTTTATCATTTCATCAATTTGAAAACTATCAACATTTCTCATAGAGACTGCTGTTACGGTTTGGTAGATATCAGGGTGGGAGAATAAAAAGCTACAGGCTTTTCTGACTTAAAGCGGGAGGATCTCCATATAAATTCATTTTGCTGTACTTTGTAATACACAAACATGTATGAGTGATTATACACTAATATTCTCTGATTACAAAAAAAATGCGTGACTGTCATAAAACATCCAAAAACATCAAATGTCTATCATGAAATACAACATTTGTGAGTAGTTTTAGACCTAAATGAAACAGTTTCCACTCAGAGGATACTGTTCAAACTCCTTTCCCAAGACTGCCCCCGGTTGTGTCATGTATTAACACAGTGTGTCTAAAATTGCCTGAGAAGTAGCAGGTCTTTGCTCTCACTCTCACAGCTGTGTCCTCTTTTGAATAGGGTCTGGGTGCCCCCAGCTAAAGCCTCATTTGATCCACCAACAGGCTACTTTATCTCCTGTCCAGGGAAGGGGTGGGCCCATTTTCTTCCTAGGAGCTCTGAGCTTCTCCATCCAGGGCTGGATCCTAGGGACCAGGCAGTGTGGCTGGGATGAGCCAGCCCTCAGCGGGGAAGACATAGGCCACCTGGGTGGCCACAGCACAGGTCTGTACAACAGCATAAAGGTCTCTGGAGCCAGGTGAGCTCAGACAGTTGTTCCCAGATCAGTAGAGAATAGACCTGCTGTTCCCATACCTGGGCTGTTTTGTGGTAAATGGCTTCAGACAGAGTATGCAGAGAGATCACCAGGCTTTTCCTAAGTGGCAGTGGGTGGTCTCCTAGAGATTAAGATCTGGACCACTTGTTCTGCCCAGTGTGGGCCTCTGGGGGTCACACACAGCAGGTCTCATGGGTTTCCTCATTTCACTGATGTGGACAGGGTCAGAGGCCTTTGGTTTCTTTTCTAGTCAAGCAATCCTTTTGCCATTTTGGCTCATGTCCTTGTCCTGAAGAGGAAGCATGTGAGTGACTTACCAGAACAGCTCCCATGGATGCTCATTCCCAAAAGGTCCTGATGCACCTTCAGGTGAACCCCATTAATCTCTCCTCCTTCTCGGTCCCCTCTACCTCCCTAAAGAAGTGAGGCTAAGCCCCTTCTGGGTCCCCAAATGCTCTCTGGATGTCAGAATCTCTAAAATCCTCACAGCCACTGAGACACCCCTTTCCTGCTCAAGCTCTGTATAAATTACCGGCTCATCTGCCCTTTACAACAAAAAAGCAAGATCCTACCTGCTCTATCTTGGCAGCTGTCCATGGAATGGATTTCTCTCTTTCTAGAACTCTCCCATCTGAGCTGGACTCTGATCCTGTGGATAAAATGAAAGTCTGAGTGACTGCCTCCAACTGAACACCTTTGGAGCTCTGGTCCATCCTGGACACACCAGAGCTGAGCCACCAAAACTCGGCTATTCTCTGTTCTCCAGAGTCCAAGATTTGTAAGACCTTGAATGCCAAAGAGCTCCCGGTTCCTTTCCCAGAGGAGACTGTGTTTTTCCATCCACTATCTCTTCTCACCTTGGAAGAATCACGTCTTACACAATTTAGCAGTGCTGTTTCTGACTTTGAGCTTAGTTTCCTTGGAATTCTCTCACTTATTTGAATTGGGTTCTGATCTCAGTGAAAAAGAAAATTTATGTGACTTATCTCTTCCTAGGTACTGAGTCCCAGAGACTATACCTGACCCATATTTGTGGGTCATTCTCTCAGTTGAGGCTGTTCAGCCAATGTCGAGTGTGGATGAGAAGCATAGAGTTCCAGGGGATCACCGCCATATTTCTGAAATCCCTCTGACAGCTATAAGTTATTTCCCATTTCTAATCTCAAAATGAAACCCTACCAAAGACACAGATCAGTATCCCTAATGCGTGGCTCTTTCTGGAATGAGAAGAGAGTGTCTTTTCTTCTAATGGTCTCTCTTCCTTATCCAAGCCCCTTTCTGTAAAGGAGATCTGGTGGAAAGAAGGTGGGTCAATAGGGCACTGGATGGAGGGGCAGTGGGAGTCTGGTCTTCAGTTCCCCATCCCATGATGAAGCTCCAGTGAAAGGTGCTCTCTCTCACACACACATGCCCAGAATCAGGTCCAGGTTGTTCTTGTGAACCTGGCTTTTCTAAGCTCTTAAGCTGGACGTGACTCACTCCTATTGGCTGAAGAGATTTCTCCCTCCTGCCACTCATCATGGCCTCAATAAGAAATTTTTCCGTCTTGAGTGCCCTGGGGACCTAGACACAGCTAAGGGGAGAATTACAGAGCCCTGTCATTATCTTAATAAGCAAGAATTCAAAGCTGGGGACACAGAAACAGGAATGCGAGGAACTTATCCCTATCTGATTTGTGCCCCAATTCCCACCTAGAAGTATTTAAGACCCTGCCCAGATTTCAAGATGCAGAATTAGACAGACAACATATTGACATGTGTATATATATTTTGCACATGAAGAAAATAATATATGTGTTAAAACTGTACACACAGATGTTACAATTTTTGAAAGGCTTGGAAATGACAAATATCAAATTATAGTCCATTATATTAGATATACGCATATGTGGTAAGATGATAATGCAGAGAAAAGGTAAACACCGAACAAAATATCCTTTCCTAGCTTGAAAGTGGGGGAGATGATTAGATCAAATGTGAGTGCATTGGACTGATTAGATCACACGTAAAGCTAATGCAATCAGCTGAATTCCTCAGGCAGGAAATAGTCCAGCTGAAGAGGAAAACTTTCCCTCTGCCTCACTCTCCCTCACCCTGGGAGCCCCACTGTGTTCTGTAGAGTGCTTGGCATCCATAATCTAAGATGATCTACTCAGCTGGATTATCATCATCAACCTTACATCCTTTGGTTCTTTCTCTTTGTGTTTCTGTTTACAGTAAGTTGTGGATATGACTTTGCATTATGAATTTCATGACACCTAATGGGCCACTTGTCTGTTTTCTGTCCTGAAAAACCAATACTCAAATCCAAAAATACATCCTCACAAGCACCTCTGAATGCCACTTGTGATTGATGCTGACTCACTGCCCTCCATACTCCTCAGCCCATGGAGAACGTGCAAGAACTGTCAGATTTTAGGACACATGGCCAGGATCAGGAGGTGCCCAGTGAAGTGCTGTGTGCAACCCTATCCCCAATCCCATGGGCTTAAATACGAAGCAGAAGCTGAAGCCAAGAAAGCCCCAGCAACTTCTGACTCTAGGACTCTTTACTAAGACTGACAGAAGGAATAAAGCAAAAATGAGATATCTGAAGGGTTGCAATAATCCTTGAACTTTGGAATCTTTGGACATCAGGATTCCAGTATCTCCACCTTTACTTTTTGTCCACAGCCATCCCCTGACATGAACAGAGAAACTTCAGCTGGGCTCAGTATACTCCCAAGTTCCTCAACTCAGAAGCCCATTCTATTCTTGAAGGAACATTACAGGCAAGTGTATGGGGATATCTTGAAACTGCATATAGAGGCCCAATAGCAATAGAATCCAAATCAAAGTACATCTTAATTATACATTTTTTAAAAACCACAGAGGCTGCCTGGAGTTGGAAGTTTGATATGAAATTAGACAAGGAGAATCCTTGGTAAATTTTGCAAGAACTTTAATGCTTCTTTCACTCCAAAACACAAACAAGGACCGTGCCCTTTTTCCCATCCCCCAGGTGGGGACAGGAAGTAGAGAAACATACAGACACTAAACGTGGGTTGTTCTGCAGCAAGATTTTCAGAGAAAGGTGCTTTTGCACAACTTACCCAGGACACTTGAAGCATCAGCAAAACTTAAGTGTAATGAGATAATCTTATGACCCTGAGTGTATTTTTCCCCCTGGTTTCCTGCTCAGTTGCTTCATTTGATTTGCTTTTCTTCAATGGACATTATCTTAAAAACCCAGGATAACCAAAAGAATTCCTCACATATATGTACTTTTCTTTTTCCTTTGTTGTGTTTCACTATTATTTACATGTCCACTAGCAATATGCTAGCGTGGGCATTTCTACACACATTTTCACATAGTAGTATCAGATGCATTCCAGAAGGTAGAATCCTGCATGCAAGAACACGCATCTTTCAACTCAGTATGTATTTGTTAACTGTGCCTTAAAAGGCCATTTATAAACCCAATAAACACGTAAAAAACAGTATGTGTATATGTATGTATGTGTGTATGTTCATTCACTCATTAATTTATTTATTTAGAAACAGAGTCTCACTCTCTGTTACCCAGGCTGGAGTGCATGATCCTATCTTATTGCAGCCTCAGACTCCTGGGATTGAGGGATCTTCATGCCTCAGCTTCCCAAGTGCTGAGATTACAGGAATGAGACACCATGCCTGGCTAGCATGTTTTTACTTGTCATGAAAAGATTAGTAGGAAGCATTCAGTTTTCCTAACTGATAGTCACACAAAACATTTTTTTGTGTGTAATTTATTTCCCTGTGACTCCCACTGAGGTTGGATGCCTCTTTATGCAAGAAACGACCATTTGTATTTCTTTTACCATAACATGTTTTCGTACATCCTATACCTTTTAAAATTGAGTTTGTGTTCTTACTCTTCATTGTCAGAGGTTCTTAACTTATTTGGATGTCACCTGTTCCATATGATGTAAATAGGCTGATGCCTGACCACAATCCAAGAATAGATCTGTCCTAGATCTGTTCTCAAAAGTCACCCAGTTGTCAAGAAACCTGAGATGTCATCCTTTCACACAGCAGAGCTTCCCATCAAGACACGAACTGGGTGGCCGATTACCTCAGGGCCAGGAAAAGCATGGGGGATGGATTTATTCATTGGCCCCATGTTGCATCCAAGCACTTTGGCCAGGACCCAACACTTATTGCCAACATGATAGTCAACAGGTCCGATGTTTACTCTCATGATGTTCTCCAGCCTGCCACCAAAATACTTTTCCTGGTCCCCTCTTCAACCTCTGACACATAATATTCCCCTGTGATTCACATGCACATGAATAACTGTTAATTGGGGAATTTTATTTTTTTATTTTTTTTATGTATTTATTTTTAGACAGAGTCACCCTCTGTCACCCAGGCTGGAGTAAAGTGGTGTTATCTTGGCTCACTGCAGCCTTGGTCTCCTGGGTTCCAGCAATTCTCTTGCCTCAGCCTCCAGGGTAGCTGGGATTATAGGCATGCACCACCAGACCAAGCTAATTTTTGTATATTTAGTGTAGACAGGATTTCACCATGTTGGCCAGGCTAGTCTCAAACTCCTGACCTCAGATAATGCACCCGCCTCAGCCTCCCAAAGTGCTGGGATTGCAGGCATGAGCCACCATGCCCAGCCTGGAATTTTATTCTTAGAAAGAGGAAGTTTATGTGGGTGTACTGTTTTCTCAAAAGGGTACAGTTAAGATTCTACCATTTAATGTATATACATTTTGTCTCACAAAAAAAACCCTAAAATAATAATACATTTGGGGGGAGGTGAGGAGTGGGTTGAAATGCAGATGAAACAAAAATGGCACATGATTAGTAGCTGTGAAGGCTGGGTGATAGGTTTATTACATTACTTCATGTATTTTCTATATGCTTAAAACGTTATTTGTCAGCCAAGAATTTTGTATCCCACCAGAATAAACTTCATAAACGAAGAGGAAAGTTCTTCCCAGACAAGCAAATGCTGAATGAATTTGTCAACACTATATCAGCATAACAGAAAATGCTCAAAGTGGTCTTAAGCATGAAAATGAAAGCTCAATAATCACCATCACAAAAACACACGTAAATATAAAATTCACTTTGTGTGTTTATAAAAAACAATCACACAAAGGAAGAAGAGAAAGGAATCAAATGTCAATGCAACAGAATGTCATCAAACCACAATGACAAAAAAAAAATAAAGAAATAAAGAATTTATAAAACAGCTTGAAAACAATCAATAATATGACAGGAACAAAGCCTCACATATCAATATTAACCCTGAATGTAAATGGATTAAATCCCCCACTTAAAAAATGCAGATTGGCAGAACTGATTAAAAATATTATCCAACTGTATGCTGCCTATAAGACACTTACCTGTAAAGACACATACATTGAATGCAAAGGGGTGAAAAAAGATATTCCATGCAAACAGAAACCAAAAACAAGCAGACGTAGATATATTTAGATCAGTTAAAATAGACATTAAATCAAAAAATGTATTAAAAGACAAAGAAGGTCATTACATAGCGATAAAGGGATCATTTGGGAGCAAGAAGATATAACAATTGTCAGCAAGAGAATGTAACAATTCTAAATATATATGCACCCAACTGTGAAGCACCCAAAACAAATGCTACTAGACCTAAAGAAAGAATTTGACAGTAGGAGACTTCAATAGTAGGACTTTAACACCCTACTCATAGCACTAGACAGATTACCAAGAAAGAAAATTAGCAAAAACATTGAACTTACTTTAGACCAAAGGATATTCACAGACTTATAGAACATTCTATCCAACAACTATAAAATATACATCCTTTTCATCAGCACATGGAACATTTCCAATAGAGACAACATGTTAGGCCACAAAATGAGTCTTAAAAAATTTAAAACAATCAAAATTATATCAATTTGAAACAATCAAATTATCTCAGATCATAGTGGAATAAAGCTAGAAACCAATGTCAAGAGGAACTTTGGAAGCTACATAAATATATGAAAATTGAACAGCATGTTCCTCATCAATCACTGGATTGATAACAAAAATTAAGACAGAAATTATTTTTTTGAAATGAATGAAAACAAAAACATAACATACCAAAGCCTGTGAGATAAAGCAAAAACAGTGCTAAGAGGGAAGTTTATAGCATTAAATATCTACATCAAAGAGGGAAAACAATCACAAATTAACATCCTAACATTACAACTTCGGTTACTATAAACAAAAAAAGAATAAACCAAACCTAAAGTTAGCAGAAGAAAAGAAATAACAAAAATCAGGGCAGAACTAAAGGAAATAGGGATCAGAAAATACAAAAGACCAAATAAACAAAAAGTTGGTTCTTTTAAAAAAAAAAACTGATAAATCACTAGCTAGACTAACCAGAAAAGATCCAAATAAACATAATCACAAATGAAAAAAGAGACCTTGCAACTGATACCACAGAAATGCAAAAGATCCAGAGACTATCACAAAAAACTACACATGCACAAACCTAGAGGAAATTGATAAATTCTTGGAATTGTTCAATCTATCAGGATTGAACTAGAAAGAAGTACAACTCTTGAACAACCAATAATGAGTAGCGAGATTGAATAAGTAAAAACAAACAAACAAAAACCCCCAAAACCGAAAAACGAAACAACTCCTCCATCAAACTTCAAATAACAACAGCAAAAAGCTCAGGACCAGATGGATTCACAGCTGAATTCTACCAAACACGCAAAGAAGAAGTAATGCTAATTCTCCTGAAACTATTTCAAAAGGTCAAGGAGAAGGGAATTCTCCCTAACTCATTCTATAAGGCCAGGGTCACCCTGATACCAATATCAGACAAGGACACACAAACTACAGACCAATATACTTCAACAGGTGCAAAAATCCTCAACAAACTACTAGAAAATTAAATCCAATAGCACATAAAAAAGATGATGCATTGTGATCAGATGGGACTCATACCAGAGATGCAAGGATAGTTCGATATATACAAAGCAATAAACTCGATACGTCACATAAACAGAATTAAGGACAAAACGATATGATTATCTCAACAGATGCAGAAAAGGCCTTTGATAAAATTCAGCATTGCTTCATTTAAAAATCTTAAATAAACCAGTTTTAAAAGCAACATACCTTAATGTGCTAAGCCCATATGCAACAGACTCACAGCCAACATCATACTTACTGCAGAATAGTTGAAAGCATTTCCCATAAAAACTGGATCATGACAAACTGGATCATCACTACTGTTATTCAACATAGTACTGGAAATCCTTGCTAACATAATCAGGCAAGAGAAGTGGCCATACTGGCCAAAACAATCCACAGATTCAATGCAATCCTTATCCAATTACCAATGTCCTTTTATTCAGAATCAGAAAAGAAGTCCTAAAATTCATATGGAACCAAATAAAGATCCTGATATGGAACCAAAATAGCCAAAGAAGTTCTAAACAAAAAGAACAATGCCAGAGGGTTCACATTATCCAACTTCAAATGACACAATGAGGCTACAGTAATCAAAACAACGTGGTCCTAGTATAAAAATAGACATAGATTAATGGAGCAGAATAAAGAGCCATGAAACAAAGTCACATCCAATCAACTATCCAAACAACCAATCTTTGACAAAGTCAACAAAAATGTACACTGGGGAAATGACATGCTCCCTATTCAATAATGGTGTTGGGAAAATTGAATAGCCATATGGAGAAATACAAAACTGGAACTAGACCCCTCACCATATATAAAAATTAACTCAAGATGGATTAAAGATCTAAAACATAAGATCTGAAACGTTAAAAATTCTGGAAGAAAGAAAACCTAGGACAAACTCTTCTAGACATTGGCAAAGAATTTATGACAAAATTCTCAAAAGCAAACACAACAAAAACAGAAGTAGACTTGATTAAACTAAAAAGTTTCTGCATAGCAAAAGAAATAGAGTAACCAGACAACCTACGAAACAGAAGATAATATTTGCAAACCATGCATATGACAAAGGGCTGATATCCAGAATTTACAAGGAATTCAAATAACTCAACAAGAGGAAAACAAGTGACCTATTAAAAAGTGGGCAAAGGATGTAACAGATAGATATTTTCCAAAACAACGTATGACAGGGGCCAATAAACATATGAAAAAATCCTAAACATCATTAATCATCAGAGAAATATAAATGAAAACCACAATGAGATACCATCTTACATGAGTCAGAATGGCTATTATCAAAATGTCTAAAAGCAACAGATGTTGGTGAGGCTACAGAGAGAAGGGAACTCTTATACACTGTTGGTGGAAACGTAAATTAGTACTTTTATGGAAAACAGTATGGAGAGTTCTCAAAGAACTAAAAATAGAACTACCATTAGCTGCAGCAATCCCACTACTAGGCATATAGCCAAAAGGAGATAAATCATCACATTAAAAAGATACCTGCAATCTACGTTTATTGCAGCACTATTCACAATAGTCAAGATATGAAAGCAACTTAAGTGTTCATTAACAGATGAATTTATAAATAATGTGGTACACGTACAAAATGGGCTACTATTCAGGTGTAAAAAAGAATAAGATTCTGTCATTTGCAGCAACATGGATGGAACCGGAAGGCATCACATTATGTAAAAAAAGCCAGGTGCAGAAAGACAAATTTGGCAGGTTCTCAGTTATTTGTGGCAGCTAAAAATTAAAACAATTGAACTCACAGAGATAGAGAGTAGAATGGTGTTTGCCAGAGGCTGAGAATGATATGCACCCCCCAGCCCATAATCCACTGATGGTTACCAGTGGGTGGGAGAGTGGGGATAATTGATGTGTACAAAAAAATAGAAACGATAACATATAGTATTTGCTAGCACACAGGGTGATTATAATAAAAAATAATGTAAAATTGAAGTGTTTGTAACACAAGGAAGAAATGCTTGAGATAATGAATCCCCATTTATCCCATGTGATTATTACACATCATATATCTGTATCAAAATATTTCATATATCTTATATCACACTCAGTATGTTTACCCAAAAAAATTTAAAAATTAAAATATGGTACACATATACCACAAAATACTCAGCCATAAAAAAATAGAAATCATGTCTTTTGCAGCAACATGGATGAAACTGGAAGCCATTTTCCTTAGTGAAATAACTCAGGAAGAGAACATTCAATACTGTTTGATCTCATAAGTAGGTGCTAAACAATGGGTACTTACTGACTTATAGAGTGAAATAACAGTCACTGAGTCCACAAAAGGTTGGAGGGTGGAAGGAGAGTGAAAGGTGAAAAATGAGCAGAGATTTCGCTATTCGGGTGATGGGTACACTAAAAGCCCAGACATCACCACTATACAATGTATGCATGGAAGAAACTGGCACTTGTGGCTGAGTACAGTGGCTCATGCCTGTAATCGCAGCACTCTGGGAGGCCGACATGGGTGGATCACCTGAGGTCAGGAGTTCAAGACCAACCTGACCAATGTGGTGAAGTTTTGTCTCTCTCTACTTAAAATAGAAAAATTAGCCAGGCTTGGTGGCGTGAGCCTGTAGTCCCACGTTGAGACAGGAGAATCCCTTGAACCCGGAAGGTGGAGGTTGCAGGGAGATGAGATCGCACCACAGCACTCTAGCCTGGGTGACAGAGGGAGACTCCATCTCAAAAAAAGAGAGAAAAAAAGGAAAATGAAATTGGCACTTGTGTCCCCTAAATAAATATAAAAAAGTCATTTTTTAAAAAATGTCCTGTATTAAAACATTTGTATGAAATGACAAAGTTGATTTACAATGTTAACTTTTAAGATCTTGGTTACATTTGGGGAGGAAGAAAACAGGTTGGAGGCACTGCAGTGCATGAGGGGGCTGGCAAATAGCAAAGGGAACAGAATCGCCACCCTGCTATGCAGATTTAGCCACAGCCTTAACAAGCCGCTTAGTTTACTCCCATCTGCGCCTTTGCAGCATCCCACATACACCTGGACACATACATAAGACAGCTGTCCCTGTTTTAGACCACACTGAACACCTGCCAGTAAACTTGGGTCAAAAGTATGCACTAATGTGTAAATACTGCCATGGAATTGCTGCAGGCCTTCCCTTGCAAAAGGCCAAACCAAACAGCCACGTTTAATGGCTTGGATTAAGGTCAGTGTCACATACAGATGGCCTTAATACATTGATAGAGACCAAGGCATGCATTTCACTAGACATGATGCCCAAGATTGGTGATTATACACCATAGCCAAGGGAGGTTTTATTTTCATAAATGCAATGTTAGCTTAATATCTGAAAGTCAGTTAAGATAATACACAATATTACTTGAATATATGACAAAAAGAACATTTCAATAGACACAGAAAAACATTGAACAAAAATCCAACACACATTTTGATAAAAACTCCACAACATTACTAATAGAAAAAAAGTGAGTTCTGCTAAAAGTCATCTATAAAAATCTACAATTAGCATTATACTTAATGGTGAAAGACTTAGTACTTTACTGGTAAGTCTAGGAACAGGACCATAATTTCTATTTTTAATATTCTATCCAACATTGTACTCCAGGTACTAGCTAGGGAAATTATACTAGAAAGTAAAATAAAATTGTCTAGATTGAAAAAAAAACTAGAACTGTGTTTCACTGCATACAACGTAATCTTCTACATAAAAATTTTTCAGGGGTTTACTAAAAAACTCACTAGAACTAATAAATTCATCCATGTCACAAGATACAAGACCAACAGGTAAACTAAATTGTATTTTTATATGCTAGCAAACAACAATCTGAAAATTGAATTAAGGACACAATTCAATTTATAATAGATCAGAAAGAAGGAAATATTCATGAATTTTTAAAATTATGTTTTAAGTTCTGGGGTACATGTGGAAAGCATGCAGGTTTGTTACATATGTATACACGTGCCATGGTGGTTTGCTACATCTGTCACCCCGTCATCTACATTAGGAATTTCTCCTAATGCTATCCCTCCCCTATCACCCCACCACCTGCTATCCTTCCCCTAGCCCACCACCCCACAACAGGCCCCAGTGCATGATGTTCCCTCCCTGTGTCCATGTGTTTTCACTGTTGAACACACACTTATGCGTGAGAACATGAGGTGTTTGGTTTTCTGTTCGTGTGTCAGTTTGCTAAGAATGATGGTTTCCAGCTTCATCCATGTCCCTGCAAAGGACATGAACTGATCCTTTTTTACAACTGCATAGTATTCCATGGTGTGTATGTGCTACATTTTCCTTATCCAGTCTATCACTGATGGGCATTTGGGTTGGTTCCAAGTCTTTGCTATTGTGAACAGTGCCACAATAAACATAATGTGTGCACATGTCTTTAAAATAGAATGATTTATAATCCTTTGGGCATATACCCAGTAATGGGATTGCTGGGTCAAACGGTATTTCTAGCTCTAGATCCTTGAGGAATCAGTTACCACACTGTCTTCCACAATGGTTGAACTAATTTACACTCCCACCAACAGTGTAAAAGTGTTCCTATTTCTCCACATCCTCTCCAGCAACTGTTGTCTCCAGATTTTTTAATGATTGCCATTCTAACTGGCATGAGATGGTATCTCAATAAGGTTTTGATTTGCATTTCTCTAATGACCAGAGATGATGAGCTTATTTTCATGTTTGTTGGCTGCAGAAATGTCTTCTTTTGAGAAGTATCTATTCATATCCTTCACCCACTTTTTGATAGGGTTGTTTTGTTCTTGTAAATTTAAGTTGTTTGTAGATTCTAGATATTAGCCCTTTGTCAGATGGGTACATTGCAAAATTTTTTCCCATTCCATTGGTTGATGGTTCACTCTAATGATAGTGTCTTTTGCTGTGCAATTCTTCCATTTAATTAGATCCTATTTGTCTATTTTTGCTTTTGTTGCCCTTGCCTTTGGTGTTTCAGTCATGAAGTCCTTGCCCATGCCTATGTCCTGAATGGTTTTGCCTAGGTTTTCTTCTAGGGTTTTTATGGTGTTAGGTCTTATTTTTAAATCTTTAATCCATCCGGAGTTAATTTTTGTCTATGGTGTAAGGAAGGGGTCCGGTTTTAGCTTTCTGTATATGGCCAGCTAGTTTTCCCAACACCATTTATTAAATAGGGAATCCTTTCCCCATTGCTTGTTTTTGTCAGGTTTGTCAAAGATCAGATGGTTGCAGATGTGTGGCGTTATTCTGAGGCCTCTGTTTTGTTTCATTGGTCTATATCTCTGTTTTGGTACTAGTATCATGCTGTTTTGATTACTGTAGCCTTGTAGTATAGTTTGAAGTCAGGTAGTGTGATGCCTCCAGCTTTTTTTTTTTTTTTTTTTTTTTTGGCTTGGGATTGTCTTGGCTATGCTGGCTCTGTTTTGGTTCCATATAAAGTTTAAGGTGGTTTTTTCCAATTCTGTGAAGAAAGTCAATGGTAGATTGATGGGGATAGCACTGAATGTATACAAATTACTCTATGCAGTATGGCCATTTTCACAATATTGATTCTTCCTAACCATGAGCATGGAATGTTTTCCATCTGTTTGTGTCCTCTCCTATTTCCTTGAGCAGTGGTTTGTAATTCTCCTTGAAGAGGTTCTTCATATCCCTTGTTAGTTGTATTCCTAGGCAGTTTATTCTCTTTGTAGCAATTGTGAATGGGAGTTCACTCATGATTTGACTTTCCATTTGTCTATTACTGGTGTATAGGAATGCTCGTGATTTTTGCACATTGATTTTGTATCCTGAGAGTTTGCTGAAGTTGCTTATCAGCTTAAGGAGATTTGGGGCTGAGACTATGGGGTTTTCTAAATATATAATCATGTGGTCTGCAAATAGAGACAATTTGACTTCCTATTTTCCTAATTGAATACCCTTTATTTCTTTTCCTTGCCTGATTGCCCTGGCCAGAACTTCCAATACTATGTTGAATAGGAGTGGTGAGAAAGGGCATCCTTCTCTTGTGCCAGTTTTCAAAGGGAATGCTTCCATGTTTGCCCATTCAGTATGATATTGGCTGTGGGTTTGTCATAAATAGCTCTTATTATATTAATATACATTCCATTGATACCTAGTTTATTGAGTTTTTAGCATAAAGTGCTGTTGAATTTTGTTGAAGGCCTTCTCTGTATCTATTGAGACAATCATGTGGTTTTTGTCTTTGGTTCTGTTTATACGATGGATTATGTTTATAGATTTGCATATGTTGAACGAGCCTTGCATCCCAGGGATGAAACTGACTTGATCTCGATGGATAAACTTTTTGACATGCTGTTGGATTTGGTTTGCCAGTAGTTTATTGAGGATTTTCATATCAATGTTCATCATGGATATTGGCCTGAAATTTTTTTTAGTTGTGTCTCTGCCAAGTTTTGGCATCAGGATGATGTTGGTCTCATAAAATCAGTTAGGGAGGATTCCCTCTTTTTGTATTGTTTGGAATGGCTTCAGAAGGAATGGTACCAGCTCATCTTTGTACTTCTGGTTGAATTCAGCTGTGAACCCATCTGGTCCTGGACCCTTTTTTGGTTGGTAGGCTATTAATTGCTGCCTCAATTTCACACCTTGTTATTGGTCTATTCAGGGATTCAACTTCTTCCTGGTTTAGTTTTGGGAGAGTGTAAATGTCCAGGTATTTATCCATTTCTTCTAGATTTACTGGTTTACTTGCATAGAGGTGTTTGTAGTATTCTCTGACGGTAGTTTGTATTTCTGTGGGATCGGTGGTGATATCCCTTTTATCTTTTCTTTTTTTTTTTTTTGCATCTATTTGATTCTTCTTTTTTCTTCTTTATTAATCTGGCTAGTGTTCTATCTATTTTGCTCATCTTTTGGATTTTTTTAAATTAAATTTAAGTTCCAGGATACATGTGCAGGATGTGCAGGTTTGTTACATAGGTAAATGTCTGCAATGGTGGTTTGCTGCACCTCTCAACCCATCACCTAGGTATTAAGTAAGTCCCACATGCATTAGTTACTTATCCTGATGCTCTCCCTCCCCTAAACCCCTGGACAGGCTCCAGTGTGTGTTGTTCCCCTTCCTGTGTCCATGTGTTCTCACTGTTCAGCTCCCACTTATAAGTGAGAACATGTGCTGTTTGGTTTTCTGTTTCTGTTTTAGTTTGCTGGACATGGATAATGGCTTCCAGCTCCATCCATGTCCCTGCAAAGGATATGATCTCATTCCTTTTTATGGCTGCACAGTATTCCATGGTGTATATGTACCACATTTTATCCAGTCTATCATTGATAGGCATGTGGCTTGATTCCATGTCTTTGCAATTGGGGATAGTGCTGCAGTGAACATATGCATGCATGTATCTTTATAATAGAATGTTTTATATAATTTGGGTACATATCCAGTAATCACATTGCTAAGTGAAATGGTATTTCTGGTTCTACGTCTTTGAGGAATTACACACTGTCTTCCATAATGGTTGAACTAATTTACATTCCCACTAACAGTGTAAAAGTGTTCCTATTTTTCCATAGCCTCGCCAGCATCTGTTGTTTCTTGATTTTTTTTAATAATCACATTTCTGACTGGCATGAGATGGTATCTCATTGTGGTTTTGATTTGCATTTCTCTAATGTTGAGCTTTTTAAAATGTTTGTTGGCTGCAAAGATGTCTTCTTTTGAGAAGTATCTGTTGATGTCTTTTGCCCACTTTTTAATGGGATTGCTCTTTTCTTGTAAATTTCTTTAACTTCCTTTAGATCCTGGCTATTAAACCTTTGTCAGATGAATAGATTGCAATAATTTTCTCCCATTCTGTAGATTGTCTGTTCACTCTGATGATAGTTTCTTTTGCTGTGGATAAGCTCTTTAGTTTAATTAGATCCCATTTGTCAAGTTTTGCTTTTGTTGCAATTGCTTTTGACATTTTCATCATGAAATCTTTGCCCATGCCTATGTCCCGAATGGTATTGCCTAGATTTTCTTTTAGGTTTTTTATAATTTTGGGTTTTATATTTAAGCCTTTAATCCATCTTGAGTTTAATTTTTGTATAAGATGTAAGGAAGAGGTCCAGTTCAATTTTCTGCATATGGCTAGCCAGTTTTCCCAGCACTATTTATTAAATGAGGAATCCTTTCTCTATTGCTTGTTTTTGTCAGGTTTGTTGAAGATCAGATGGTCCTAGATGTGGGGTCAATTTCTGAGATCTCTCTTCTGTTCCATTGGTCTATATGTCTGTTTTAGGGTCAGTAACATGCTGTTTTGGTTACGTTGACCTCTGTAGTTTAAAATCTGGTAGCATGATGACTCAGCTTTGTTCTTTTTGTTTAGGATCATCTTGGTTATACAGGCTCTTTTTTGGTTCCATATGAATTTTAAAGTAGCTTTTTCTAATTCTGTGAAGAATGTCAATGGTAGTTTAATGGGAATAGCATTAAATCTATAAATTACTTTGGGCAGAATGGCCTTTTTTATGATACTGATTCTTTCTGTCCGTGAGCATGGTATTTTTTCCAGTTGCTTGTACCCTGTCTGATTTCTTTTAGCAGTGGTTTGTAGTTTTCCTTGAAAAGGCCCTTCACTTCCCTTGTTAGCTGTATTCCTAAGTATTTTATTCTCTTTGTAGCAATTGCGAATAGGAGTTCATGTATGATTTAGCTCTCTGCTTCTCTGTTGTTGGTGTATACGAATGCTTGTAATTTTTGCCGTTGATTTTGTGTCCTGAGACTTTGCTGAAGTTGCTTATCTGCTTAAAAACTTTTGGGCTAACATGATGGGGTTTTCTAGATACAGGATCATGTTATTAGCAAAGAGACGGCTTGACTTCCTCTCTTTATTCAAATACTCTTTATTTCCTTATTCTGCCTGGTTGCTCTGGTCAGAACTTCCAATACTATGTTGAATAGGAGTGGTGAGAGACGGCATCCTTTTCTTTTACTGGCTTTCAAGGGGAATGCCTCCACCTTTTGCCCATTCATTATGATCTTAGCTGTGGGTTTGTCATAAATGGCTCTTATTATTTTGACATATGTTCCATCAATACCTACTTTACTGAGAGTTTTTAACATGAAAGATGTTGAATGTTATCAAAGGCATTTTCTGCATCTGTTGAGATAATCATGTGGTTTTTGTCTTTAGTTGTTTATGTGATGAGTTGTGTTTATTGATTTGCATATGTTGAACCAGCCTTGCATCCTAGAAGTGAAGCTGACTTGATCAATCATGGTAAATAAGCTTTTTGATGTGCTGCTGGATTTGGTTTGCTATATTTTATTGAGGATTTTTGCATCAATTTTCATCAGGAATATTAGTCTGAAGTTTCTTTTTTGTTGGTATTTTTGTTTGTTTATCATTGTATCTCTGCCAGATTTTGGTATCCAGATGATGCTGGCCTAATAAAATGAGTTAGGAAGAAGCCCATCCTTTTTAATTCTTTGGATTAGTTTCAGAAGAAATAGTACAAGCTCCTCTCTCTACCTCTGCTAGAATTCAGCTGTAAATCCATCTGGTTCTGGGCTTTTCGTGGTTGGTAGGCTGTTTATTACTGCCTCAATTTCAGAACTTCTTATTGATCTATTCAGGAATTCAACATCTACCAGGTTCAGTCTTGGGAGGGTGTATGTGTCCAGGAATTTATCTATTTCTTCTAAATTTTCTACTTTATTTGCATAGATGTGTTTATAGTATTCTCTGATGGTTGTATTTCTGTAGGGTCAGTGGTAATAACTCCTTTATCATTTTTTATTGTATCTATTTGATGTTTCTCTCTTTTCTTCTTTATTAGTCTAGCTAATGGTTTATCTAGTTTACTGTTGTTTTTCCAAAAAACCATCTCCTGGATTCATTGATTTTTTAGAGTTTTTCATGTCTCTATCTCCTTTATGTCCACTCTGATCTTGGTTATTTCTTGTCTTCTGCTAGCTTTGGGTTTGTTTGCTCTTGTTTCTCTAGTTTTTTTGTTATGATGTTAAGATGTCAATTTTAGATCTTTCTAGCTTCTTAATGTGGGCATTTAGTGTCATAAATTTCCCTCTGAACACTGTTTTAGCTGTGTCCCAAAGATTCTGTTACATTGTCTCTTTGTTCTTATTGTTTTCAAAGAACTTGTTTATTTCTGCCTTTATTTTATTATATACCCAGGAGTCATTCAGGAGCAGGTTGTTCAATTTCCATGTAGTTGTTTGGTTTTAAGTGAGTTTCTTAATCTTGAGTTCTAATTCGATTGTGCTGTGGTCTGAGATACTGCTTGTTGTGACTGCAGTTATTTTGCATTTGCTGAGGAGTGTTTTACTTCAATTATGTAATCAATTTTACAGTAAGCACCATATGCCACTGAGAAGAATGTATATTCTATTGTTTTGGAGTGGAAAGTTCTGTAAATATCTATCAGGTCCAATTGATCCAAAGCTGAGTTCCAGTCCTGAATATTCTTGTTAATTTTCTGTCTTGATCTGTCTAGTATTGACAGAAGGGTATTAAAATCTCCAACTATTATTGTGTGGGAGTCCACATCTCTTTGTAAGTCTCTAAGAACTTGTTTTATAAATCTGGGTGCTCCTGTATTGGGTGCATATATATTTAGGATAGTTAGTCTTGCTGAGTTGACTTCTTTATCATTATGTAATGCCTTTCTTTGTCTTCTTTGACCTTTGTTGGTTTATGGTCTGTTTTGTCAGAAACTAGGATTGCAAACCCTGCTTTTTTCTGCTTTCCATTTGCTTGGTAAATTTTCCTCCATTCCTTTATTTTAACCCTATATGTGTCTTCGGAGGTGAGATGGGTCTCTTGAATACAGCACATCGATGGATCTTGATTGCCTCTATCCAGCTTGCCTTTGTATGTCTTTTAATTGGGGCATTTAGCCCATTTACACTTAAGGTTAATATTGTTATGTGTGAATTTGATCCTGTCAAATGATGTCAGATGTTTATTTTGCAGACTTATTGATACAGTTGCTTCATAGTGTTATTTGTCTATAGACTTCAGTGTGTTTTTGCAGTGGCTAGTGACAATTTTTCCTTTCCATATTTAGTGCTTCATTCAGGAACTCTTGTAAGACAGGCCTAGTGGTGACAAATTCCCTCAGCATTTGCTTGTCTTAAAAAGATTTTATTTCTCCTTTGTTTATGAAGCTTAGTTTGGCTGGATATAAAATTCTGAACTGGAAATTCTTTAAGAATATCGAATATTGGCCCCCAATCTCTTATGGCTTGTGGTGTTTCTGCTGAGATGTTTGCTATTAGTCCAATGGGCTTCCCTTTGTAGGTGACCTGGCCTTTTTCTCTGGCTGCCCTTAACATTTTTTCCTTCATTTGACCTTGGAGAATATGATGAGTATGTGTCTTGGGATTGATTTTCTCATAGAGTATCTTACTGGGGTTCTCTGGATTTTCCTGAATTTTAATATTGGTTTGTCTTGCTGAGTTGGGGAATTTCTCCTGGATGATATCCTGATTAAGTTTTCCAACTTGGTTCCATTCTGTCTCCTCAAGTACCCCAATTAGTCATACGTTTGGTGTTTTTAGATAATCCTACAGTTCTTGGAGGTTTTGTTGATTCCTTTTCATTCTTTTTTCTCTAATCTTATCTTATTTCAGCAAGATAGTTTTCAAGCTCTGAAATTCTTCCCTCTGTCTCATCTATTTGGTTAGTGATACTTGTGGTTGCATTGTGACATTCTCATGTTGTGTTTTCCAGTTCTGTCAGGTCTTTTATGCTCCTCTCTAAACTGATTGCTCTAGTTAACAGTTCCTTATGGGTTTTTTTCCCCATTTTTTATTTTTTTATTGCATTTTAGGTTTTGGGGTACATGTGAAGAACATGCAAGATTGTTGCATAGGTACACACATGGCAGTGTGATTTGCTGCCTTCCTCCCCATCACCTATATCTGGCATTTCTCCCCATGCTATCTCTCCCCAACTCCCCACCTCCTGCTGTCCCTCCCCTATTTTCCCCCTGGCAGACTCCAGTGTATGATGCTCCCCTCCCAGTGTCCACGTGTTCTCATTGTTCAACACCTTTTTTTATGATGGTTCTCAGCTTGTTTGCATTGGGTTAGAACATGCTCCTTTATCACAGCAAAGTTCACTCTTACCCACCTTCTGAAGCCCACTTCTGTCATTTCACCCATCTCAGCCTCCTCCCTCTTGCTGGAGAGGTGTTGTAATCATTTGGATAAGAGGACTTCTGGCTATTTTTTACAGCTTTTTTTGTTAATTCTCTCTCATCTTCATGAGTTTATCTACCTTCGATCTTTGAGGGTGCTGACCTTTGGATAGGATTTTCGTGGTGACATTTTTGTTGATGCTATTGTTGTTGTTGCTTTCTGTCTGTTTTTCTTTTAACAGTCAGGGCCTTCTTCCATAGGGCTGCTGGGGGTTCACTCCAGACACTATCTGACTGTATTCCTTCCACACCTGGAGGCGTGACCAATGGAGCCTGCAGAACAGCAAAGATAGCTGCCTGCTCCTTCCTCTGGGATCTCTGTCCCAGAGGAGCACTGACCTGGTGCCAGCAGGAACTCTCCTGTATAAGGTGTCTGGTGATTCCTGTTGGGGAATCTCACCCGGTCAGGAGGCATGGAATCCGGGACCCACTTAACAAATCATTCTGGCTGCCTCTTGGCAGAGGGGATGAGCTGAACTGGGGGAATCCCACTCATATGGACTGCCCGAATTCCTCACAGCAAGCAGGGGGAAAGACTGCTAATCTATGGAGACTGTGGCTGCCCCTCCCCCAGGAAGTTCAGTCTCAGGGGGATCAGAGTTCTCTCCCTAAACCCCTGGCTGGAGTTGCTAAAATTCCTTTAGAGATACCCAACCCACCATCTGTGAGGAGGGTTGGGTCAGGGCCGAGCCTAAAGAGGCGGTCTGGCCACAATCTGCCACAGCTGCTGTGCTGCACCATGTGGAATTCCTTCTGGGTCCAAACTGTCCAGTCTCCCTCGCATCAGCAGGTGAAAAATGGCAGACCAGAACCGCAGTGATGACTGCCACTCGTCCTCCTGGGAGCTCAGTCATCTTAGGCATCAGGCAGCCACAGTGATAACAGCCACACCTCTCCATGGGAACTCGGTAGTCTTAGGCAGTCTCCAGCCAAGTGGCTGCTGAAAAGCTGTATAGCTCTGTGTATGGAACCCAAGGCCCTGGTGGTGTGGACTCATGAGGGGGATCTCTTGATCTGTAGGTTGTACAGATCCATGGAAAAAGCAATGGTTTCCCAGGCAGGGTAGCAGGATCACTCCCTGCCTCCCTTGGATGAGGTTGGGTTCTCCCCTTGCCCTGTGTGGTTCCCAGGTGGGCCATCTCATCACCCTACTTTTCCTCACTCCCAGTGGGTAATGCCAACTGCCCAGTCAGTCCCATTGAGAGAACCTGGATACCTCAGTTGCTGGTGCAGGATTCACTTGCTGTTTTTATTCTTATCGGTAGGAGCCTTCAACTGCAGCTGTTTCTAGTTGGCTATCTTGGCCCCTCCCTCCCATGGATAAATTAAACAAAAGAAGTACAACAACTTTACACTGGAAGATTTCCTTATGCTAAAATAAAAGAGCTGAATAAATAGAAAGACATACCATATTAAATAATATTGTAAAGACTACAATACTCCACAACTTGACCTACAAATTAAATGGAATCCCTTCAAATTTCAAGTACAGTTTCTATAGTTTTTATAGAAATTGACAAGCTTTTCAAAATCCACATATATATGCAAAATAAACCAAAAACACAAACACAATCCTTAAAAGACATTACAAAATTCAGCAAGGCATGGTGGCTCATGCCTGTAATCCCAGCACTTTGCGAGACAGAGGTGGGTGAATCACCTGAGGTTAGGAATTAAAGACCGGCCTGCCCAACATTGTGAAACTCCATCTCTACTAAAAATAAAAAAATTAGCCAGGCATGGTTGCACATGCGTGTAATCCCAGCTACTCTGGAGGCTCAGACAGGAGAATCGCTTGAACCCGGGAGGAGAAGGTTGCGATCAGCTGAGATTGCGCCATTGCACTCCAGCCTGGGCAACAAGAGTGAAACTCCGTCTCAAAAAAAAAAAAATGAATAACAAAATTCTATAACTTAATAAGACTAATTTTTATTTACTACAAAGTAACAATAATCAAGCCTGTGGTGACCATATAGAACAATGAAATAGATAGGAAGTTTCATTAATAAACATGCATTTATGTAAAGTGATTTTAACAACGGGCCAAGAAATTTCTGAGTAAAGAAAAGTCTTTTCAACAAACGATACTGGATGGAAAATTGGATACTGGCCTGCAAAATAATGACACTAGACTCCTAACTCAAATCACATATGAAAAACCAACAAATCAACAAATGAACAAAAGTTAAAAAGATCATACACTTAAATGTAAGTGCTGAAACTAAAAAATTCTTAGGAGGAATGTTAAATTTTTGTAACCTTGCATTAGGCAACAATATTTTAGATTTTACGCCAAAGCATAATCAAAAACAGAAAACTATACTTCACCAAATTTAAGATGTTTTCTTCTTCAAACACCATGAAAATATAAAAATGGAAGTCACTGAATGAGAGAAATCATCACAGCTAACACTTCGATATGGGATTTTTAGTCTCCAGAACTGAGTTCATTTTTGTTTCTAATGCCACCCAGCATGTGGTAATCCAGTAATGTGGTATGGCAGCCCCAGTAAACTTGACAGTCTATCAGAACAAACATAAGATGTCACCTACAGCGTGGCTGAGATGACCACAGAACTGAATCACATCAATCTTCACCAGCACAGAAAGGATACACCACTGTGGGAAACAGCCTCGCTTATGGAATGTCATGAAGACAAGTGGGGGCAGTTTCTGACCTGGCAGGGTTATGATGATATGTTTTATAAGACTAAAAGTTATAGACAAATGTTAGAATAGCCTGAACCCCTCCTTTTCTTCTAGAAACCACCCAATTTAGAGTAATGGTGTGAGGTCTGGAGGAGCAGTGGAACTGACTGCTACATAGAATACTTCGGGCAAGTTAAAACAATAAACAGCAACAACATGCAAAGATACTCATGGCCTATTGTAAAGTAAAAACAATGAAAAAGTGTTTTCTTTGATATTTTTAGAAACATGTGGACAGGGACTTTGTACCTAGCCAAGTTAGGTGCCCTGGGACTAATGGAGGCGAGATTACTTTGGGAATGGGACTATTGGCCACTAAATAGGCAAAAATATAGGAAAGAGCCCAGAGGAGTCTCTGTACTCAGGTTTGGGCCCTGGGTCCACCCCGGTCATCTCAGGTCCTTGTCTGTGATGACATTCTGTGCTCACTCTCATGCTTGCCCAGCATGACCCATGGTTGATAATGTGGTGCTATTGTCTTTTGTCCAAGGAGATAGAGTTGGACCTATCAAACAGCTCTTCACTGATCTGCATGGAATTCTGCAAATAGAGTACCCAGCAAATCGATTGAGAGGTGTTAGTGGCCTGCTTGGCTGTTCCCACAAGGAAATACTCTGATTAAAATTCTACATTCTAGATCAGAAACAGAGGAGCATCTCCATCAACTTCCACCCAGGGAAAAAACCACATGACAGCCTGAGGTCTCAGAATCAAATCTGAGTAAACAAGCTTGATCCCCATCTTCCCATCCTGCCAGGCATGACCTGGGGTATGAACGCAGTAGAGTTCCAGCACCTAACAACCTGCTCCTTCCCAGGAAGAGCCTCACCTCACCTTTTGCTCCCCACCCCCACAAATATATACGGTGATGAGGAGAGGGGATGAGGTTGTCCAGATGGGATCTTAAGTGAGGACTGGCATGGAAGGGGCTACCCTCTGGTTACTTTGGAGTACCTCTTGCCAAATGGCCTGAAGCATGGCAGTTGGAGGATCGAGGGCTGAGCCAAATTCTGCATCTTTAGAAAAGGCTCTCACTGAAGCAAGAGCTTTGAAAAGCTGGGATACAGCAGAACATCTTGCTCTCTTGACAGTCTCTGGCTAACTAAGCTTGATAGGAGACTGTCTTCAGAAACCTGAGCGCTTGGTTACCAAAGTTCTAAGTTCTGTTGGAGTCTATCACCAAGGAAGTGAGACCACTTCTTCAGGTTTTCATCATTCTCTTACTAAGACCTACCCAAAGGCTTCTCTGGGATGCTGACTGCTCATCTTCCTTCCCCATGTTATTTTATTACCTGCACACAATTATGCAAACACAGACCCTCTCCCCCAGCCTCTGAGAAGACTCAGTGAAACCCGGACTATAAGTTGAGGAGAGCTAGGTCAGAACCTCCTTTTAATAAATACACAAGTTATGTCATCCTAGATATCTCACTGTGCTTCTCAGGGGATACACACTCTCCCAACCTGGACAATGGAGATCATGCTAGTTACCCAGTTCTAAGAGAACTCATCAGGGCTATGTGAATTAATACAAGGGGTCATGAGTTGGTACCACATGTAGCTATTGTGAAAACACAGAGATGGAAAAATTACATGTGGTGGGACAATTCAAACATGCCTGGGTTTTATCAGTTGCATGTTGGGAAAGTTGTTTCCCCTCCTGGTCTCATTTCTCAAGATACAGCATAAGGGAGTTGAAATTAAATAAACTTTTGATATTGTCATTCTGAGGCAATAAACCTTCCAAGGTCTCCTCATTCTATTTAGAATCGGGTCCTTTTGCCTCCCCTTGGCCTCTGTGTTGAGCAGCCTACATGATGGTTCACGAAGATCCCCATTTCCCAGTATACACACTTTTGTGTAACCAGTAAGTGGTTAGTGACTCATCTCTAAGCAAAAGAATACAACTGAAGATATGGAATGTCCCTTCCAAGATTTAATTCCTAAAATATTGTCATTTACCTCTTACTTTCTCTGGTGCCCTTAATTCCTTCCTTCTTTCCCCCACCCCTTGTGGCATATACTTTGATCTGTAGAAGGAAGCTCCAATGATTTGAGTTTCTCTACTTACAGGCCTGTGTGACAAAGAATAGAGGGAATACCCCGAGCAACAGAAAGGAACTCAGGCCTGATTCCAAACTGAATGATGGCACAACTAATCAGTTTGAGCTCTGGAAGCCTATCCTTCCCCAATTAAGCCATAGTTGAGACCACAGCTCATGAGAAACTTTGAGGCACAAACCTAAACTAGATTTTCTAGGCAGCTGGCATAAAAGACTCAGGAAGTATAATGTAGGTGAATGAAGTTTGGGGACAATCAGTGAATGACCCAAAGGTTCCTCTGTTGTCGGATTGAGAATATGACTAAAACTTCATTGAGTCAAAAAAGCTATTCCGTCTAAAGGAAAACAGTGAAAGCATGCCATTTGACATTGAATTTTATCAATATGACACATTAGCCTACCTCGTCTTTTTAATAAACATTTAGAGAGGATAGAAAAATAAATGTGAATAACATACACAAAATAGTAAATGAAGAATAGTATGAACAAACAGAAATTTGATGAAGCAGAGTGGTTAGCACTTAACACAATGTGTTAGGGATTATTCTAAGCCATTTACACATGGACTTAATTCCTGAAATGTGTATAATACAGAAATTCATGAAAAATGACAAACTGAACCATTTACAATCATGTTAGGAAACATTAAGACCATCATAGAAATAAAATGTTTTGGTATACAGTAATTAAATGAACATAAACATGTGAAATAACTTTATTAAAGTTTGATGGGTACATTTTTCACCAGTACAGAGAAGACACACATTATATTCCAAAATCAGAAGTGAGAAAAAAATAAATGGCAAAGTGTAGGCCTAACAATGTCACAAATTTTATAGCAGAGTGTCATGAATTTCTGATAGCAGAAATTCAACAGGTCACTATTTTCTAGGCAACTAGAATGACACTAAAATTATAAATTATAACCAACAAGTACTACCTACCCACACAAAAATTTTCCTTGTCTCTTTTAATTTATAGAATAAGTGTAAAATCCAAATAGATTCTTTTGTAAATTCATAAACATGCTAAAAGGAAGCAAAGTGATTAAAGCCAAAAGACCTGAATGCAGGTAAATAATTTTATCAATATTAATTTAATGTTATCAAAAAACAGTAATTCTGGCTGTATCTAGATCAGTTCTGTTCATTGGCGTGAAGTATATCATTTCGAAAGTGTGCAAAAAACAAATTTTTAAGTATCAAAAAAAACTACTGTTTAAAATTCCTATTACCACATGGTATATTTGAGAGGAATGTTCTGAATAAAGACATGAGATATCTCATAAGATGCTGCTGTCTGCGGCAGAATGTCTACTGAAATATTTACTCATGTACACTGTGGATACTTGTGCTTTTAGGAAAAATGCTATATATTATTAAATATTTTAAGATAGACAACTGAAAAATCCTCAAGAAGTAACAAGAACCTTTAAGTTGCTGAATGGAGTTAAAGGAAAGTATAAGAACTTGACAGGAGCAGAAGTAAATAAAGAGAATGACCCAGAGTCAAACTAAGAAAAAAATGGTCCCTTCAGATACTGGCTGATCGCAGGGATGTCAAATCTATGTGTGTGTTCATATTGTTTCCAGGGAAAATGGAAGAAACACTGGAAATCACATGACTACAGACACCTCAGATATGGTATCTCCCAAAAGTGAGAACCAAAGGAAAAACTGAGTGACATAATAAAGAAGCAATGTCGGAAGAAAATATATGCAACAGCTCTGTACACTGGAATTATATTTTAAATGTTTAAATGAATACAATGAAAAGCAGACAATCAACATTTATTTTTGTGGAAAGAACAAGAAACTAAATTTTAAAAGCCACATTTGCACAACAGCCCAACTGAATGTGAATAATACAAAACTGAGTTACTAGACAATGTATAGGATCACCACTGAATTAAACAGGGATGATAAGAGGACTAGTGAACTAGAATAATGAGCAGAATAAATATAGCCAAACACAGTAGAAATAAAATTTCATAACATATAATGTTAATCTTAAATAAAGACTAGAATAAGTAGTAGTAAAACAGGCCTAACTGTTGCACTAGAACAATGAGTATGAATTGGCCACAGCAAGTAAGGCCATTAGATCCAAGGACTGGGTAAACAGAATCTTTCCCTCCATGGGAGTGGCTAAAAGCACACATTTCAAAGGGCATGGATAGAGCGAGGAATGAATTGTTCCCATGTCTGCAATCACTGTCATTATGCCTTTTCTTGCGTAACTGTTCCAAGTCAAGTAACTAGTCTATTAAGAGGCTTGGATGGGACTCAGGGTCAACTCTGCCTGACTCCAAACCCATGAACTCCGTGGGTCCTTGAGGTTCTGGAGAGTGCCACTTCTGCGACAGAAGCGGGATTCCTCAGACATTCTCATCCATCTATTGCTCTTCACTGTTGGGAATAATCTCCTTTGAGCAATGCTTCTGAAGCAACTTGGAAGGTCTTCAAATAATGTGAGAAAGTGTCTGAGAACTGAGCTTAGGACACGAAGGCCCAACATTATTCATTTTTCATCATCAGAGAAATTGGAAAACACGTAAGAACACACTCCACATCTTTGCAAATTCTCACATTTGCAAATTCTTTTCATTTTAGTATGTTCAGGTTATCTATGCTTTCAACAAAGACTAAATCAAATTACTGAGCCTGAAATAGACTCTTAATCTAAAAGCAAGTAATACAAAAAATAGATCGGTAGACAGACATTTCCTACTGCTGCAATTTCCAAGACTCCAAATGCAGGAGTGGTCATATGGCAAATACCTGCAGCACACATAGAAATCACACACAGCTAATGCATTCCTCACCCTGAAACAGAGGGTCTCACCCGACTCAACATTAGAGTCACATGTGAGGGCTTTACAATTCCTAAAACCTAAATTGCAACAAACCAATAAAATCAAAATCCCTGGAGTAGGGCCTGGACATCAGTATTATTTAAAGTTCTTCAGGTGATAACAGAGTGTAGCCAAGCCCCCAAAGTACTGCTTTAAGCCAAATGTTTTTGGTGTACTAGCTGCAAATTGTCTCCTGAATGTTTACCCATGAGTTGCAGCCTTTCAGTCATACCTGTATTAAATCTACTTGTCTTTTGCAGGAACTGACCTTTGCTACTCCTTTTTTTCCTATCAACATGCTCCACATGTACTGAGTGCAGACGGTGCCCAAGGTCCTGTACTAGGTGTCCTGGCCTTCAGAGCATTACTGTGGGGAAAAAACATTGCTGGGAAAATTTAATCTCAAAAAATCAAAACCACGCCACTTACCAAATGAAGGCAAAAATGGAAAGACCCAAGAGGTGTCCAAAAGATCAGGACATTAATAGAATACTTTAGAATATTCAAAGCCATCTGATAATGCCATAAGAGATTGTGTTCCACTTCACAACAAAACACTGACACTATTCTGAGATAATGAGTTAGGATTGTTGTGCAAATATGTAATATTTAACTTTTTTATTGATATACAACATGCATACAGAAACATTCACATAAAACTTTATGGATTATAACAGAGACTTTACATAACTGAGGAGTGGAACCAGCTTTACTCCTGCCCAGAAAATAACTTGCTCTCTCCCTCCCTGTCCAAAGGTAAACAAGATCCTGAGCTAACATTGTAAATGAATGTTGTACATTTATACAAATGCTATTAAACACATAAAAAGAAAATGGGATATAGACCTGTCACCCAACTTCAGCTACTAATCATGTACCACCTCTGCTTCATCTGTACTTCAACCCTTTCCCTACCCCACCTCCTTAACTTTTTTAAGATTTTTTTGTGAAGATGTATGTACATTGCAAGGCATAAACCTTAAATGGAACTTTTAGACAAATAAATAGACCCCTATAAAGTTCACCCCTTTTCAAAGCAATACTTTTATCATCCTCAGATACTTGTCTTTTATCCCAGGTAATTTTTTTTCTCAAGCAGAGATTATCTCTGTGTTGATTTCTTTCACCGTAGGATGATTTTGCCTGAAATAATAAAATATACAAATACATAAAGTACAATTTTGTGTCCAACTTTTCTCTCATTGAGCAGGTTTATGAATTTTATCCAGGACGTGTGCTTGTTTTTTTTTTTTTTTTTTTTTTGGTATTTCTGAGCTGTTTTTGGTTCTAAATGTAATAAAATTAGTTCATTTTCTTATTGATGGACATTTTGGTTGTTTCCTGTTTGGGGCTATTATAACTAAAAGATATATATTCTTGTGCAAATATATATTTTATATTTGATTCCTTTATTAGCATTTATTTATACTTCTTTGCATCTTTTAGTGGTTGCTGCAGGGAATAAAATATGAATCTTTAACATACCAATCAAATCTACTTCTAGAGTTAATACTGTACCGTCTTAAATACAAAACATGAAAACTTTGCTACAGAACAGTTCCACTTATCTTCTTATTCCATGTGTTATAAATTTTACAACTACAAATTATAAATCCTACAATTATGTTATAATTTGTTTCAAATAGTCACAAGTCTACGAAATTAAGAAAAAAGGTATTAATATTAGACAGCAGATACTTAAAATATGCAAATACACTTTTCTTTTTTTTTTTTAATACAGAGTTCTGCTCTTGTCACCTGGGCTGGAGTGTAATGGTGTGATCTCAGCTCACCGCAACCTTCATTTCCCAGGTTCAAGCGATTCTCCTGCCTCAGCCTCCCAACCAGCTGGGATTACAGGCACCTGCTACCATGCCTGGCTAAATTTTACATTTTTAGTAGAGATGGGGTTTCACCATGTTGGCCAGGCTGGTCTCAAACTCCTGATCTCAGGTGATCCACCCATCTCAGCCTCCCAACGTGCTGGGATTACAGGCATGCGCCATCGCAACTGGCCCAAATACACTCTTCAGTGTTTAAGTTTTTCCTGAAATGTTTGAATTCCTCAGGGAATCTTGCCTACAGTAATTACTACTGTGATGTTCTAGTGTTGATTTATTTTGCATTATGCAACTACATTGATTTGTATTTTGAATACTGTAAGATTTCCTTCCTCCTTTCCTTATGTATTTAATCTCTTTTATGTCAGTAGAGATGTGTGAATACTACTTTATTCTCTGGGCCATAATCCAAAGCTATCATTATTTATTGCTCATATTGTTACACTTTGGACCATTGGGAGTCTTTCAGGTTGACTCCCTTTGACAAGTCCCCATCGATTTTATTTAGCACTTTTTTCTTTGTGGCTTTAAAAGATACTCTAGCTCAACTTGTGTTTTCCAAAGTCAGCCCTAGAATTATCCATTTTTACATGTAGCCTTGGTTCCTTTTAATGAATGGTGTTTAGAAACTGAGACAGTAGACCTAGGTACATTCATTGATACTAGATGTCACTGCTTCTTGGCACTCAAGAGTTTAGAACTCTTATCTCTGAATATTCTATCTATCATCTATCTATCTATGTATCTATCCATCCATCCATCCATTCATTCAGATATGTTAGACATGGGTTCATCTATCTATCTATCTATCTATCTATCTATCTATCTATCTATCCATCCATCTGTCTACCTACCTACCTACCTACCCATCCATCTATCCATCAATCCATCCATTCAGATATATTAGACATGGGTTCATTCTGATTCTTCCACTTTAGGCTAGGACCACAAGATTCATTCTAGCATTCACCCTTTAACTTTTGTGAACTACACTGAAAACAACCTGCATATATTACATAATAACGTAAAATATTAGTTTCAAAATAGCTAATTCATATCGTTGTGGGAAAATATTACTTAGTATAATACAATGTTTGTGTTGTCTTACAGCATTCAATCAAAATAGTTTTTCAAAGTGACTTAGATCCAGACCTTTTATCTCCATCCTCTTCGGAAGGGTTATGTCTATAGGTAGATGACAGATAATTGTCTGTTTTTAGACAGAGTCTCATTCTGCTGCCCAGGCTGGAGTGCAGTAGTGCAAACTTGGCTCACTGCAACCTTCATCTCCTGGGTTCAAGCAATTCTCCTGCTTTAGCCTCCTGAGTAGCTGGGATTACAGGTGTGCACCACTACACCCAGCTAACTTTTGTATTTTCAGTAGAGACAAGGTGTCACCATGTTGGCCAGGCTGGTCTCAAACTCCTGACCTCAAATGATACTCCCACCTCAGCCTTCCAAAGTGCTGAGATTACAGGTGTGAACCACCATGCCCGGCCAGATGACAGATAATTTGTAATACAATGAGATTCATTTGTCACTGTGTGCATTACATATGTATTTCCCCAGCATCCTGATTAATTTTTTTAAATTTGCATTGAGTAAAATTTACTCTTCGTGGTGTACAGTTTATTGGGTTTTGACAATTGTGTAGTCACATATCTAATTCCACAGTAACACACTAAACTGTTTAATCATCCTCCGAATTTTTTCTTGCTGCCCCTTTGTAATCAATACCTATTTTCCTCCCATTCTTTGACAACCAATAATAATTTTCCATCACTCTAATCTTTTATGCAATGTCATACAATAGAATCATATAATAGATAGCCTTGCTGATCAACAGCCTTAATTTAGAGAAACGTATTTAAGATTCATACATGTAATAGTGGAGATCAACAGTTTGTTTCTTTTTATTAACAATACAATTATTTTATATAGACATTATCACAGTTTATTATCCATTCACCTACTGAGGGTCATAAGATTTATTTCTAGCATTTTGCAAATATGAATATAGTGGCAACAAATATCCACAAACAGGTGTTAATCACTAGTTTTCAGTTTTGTATAATAAATGCCTAGGGTTGGGACATCTGGTTCAAATAATAAGTTTATGACTAACTTTAGGGAAAAAATGGTTAAACTGTTTTCCAAAGTTACTATGTCATTTTGTATTCCTAATTTGAGTTGCTCCAAATCCTAACGAGCACTTGGTATTCACATTATTTCAATTTTTTTACCATTTTCACAGGTGTGTGATATCTCACTGTGGCTTGATTTCATTTTTTAAAGAATTCTGCTGAATACAGAATCTTGTATTGATACTAGGTTTTCCTATATGAACTTAAAAGATGTAATTCCATCGTCATTTACAACTATTACTTTTTATGACATGTTAATAATGCATTTATTTCTCCATTTATGAAATTTCTTGCTTTGTCCTGGCTGTTTTCAATATTTTTTATTCATCTTTCATACAACTTTTACTGCAACTAAATGGTCAGAATTTTGTATTGTAACTAAATAGGTCAACGTAGAGTTACTTATATCTTCAGATTAATATCTAAGCACCATTAATTTTGATTTTTTGTTTGTTTGGTTTTTTTTTGGGATGGAGTCTCACTCTATCACTCAGGCTGGAGTGCAGTGGTGTGATCTTGGCTCACTGCAACTTCTGCCTCCCATGTTCAAGCAATTCTCCTTCCTCAGCCTCCTCAGTAGCTGGGATTACAGATGTGCACCACCACACCCAGCTACTTTTTGTATTTTTAGTAGAGAGATGAGGTTTCACCATGTTGGCTGGTCTCGAACTCCCAATCTCAGGTAATCTACCCACTCAGCCTCCCAAAATGCTGACATTACTGACATGAGCCACTGTACCTGGCCAACAATTATAAGAAAATCATATAATTATTCTTACATAAATCATAGGCAAGAAAAAAGGATTTGTATGGGATGGTCTGAATCAGAAGACATTAGATTTATGAGGGAAAAATTCAGTGTACAACAGAGAAACTAACTTTGCTTTGAGAATCTGTGAGGTTTCTAGTTTGGTAGTAAATCAACAGTTCTCACATTTCCTGTTGTGATCCGTGATTTTCTTTTCCATTTGAAGACAGGTACACACACGTGCATTTCTACCTGTAAAACACCTTTTCCTATCTTGACACATCTGTATATTCCATTCAATGCAAGTTAAGGCCAGGAAAAATCTCTACATGTTCAACTGGACTGGAAAAGGGCATGTGCAAAGAAAAATATTTAATAAAATTTCATAAACAGTGATTCAGGATTTTAAAAGTATGGATTTTAAGTATATTCCCATATAATCTTTATTATAACTGTCAGAGTACACCAGTAGCTACAAAAAGCAGGAATACAATATAGTAACAGAAAGAATACAATATAGTTACTATGAGAATATCATCAATATTATTGGAAGTTTAAGTCCTCTGAAAAATTTATATTAAGTATATTTATGATCTTTCAGATATGAGTTTTCACTTTGATACCTGTGAAGACGTTTTTATTTTTAACATGTCAAATAATATTCAAAATTACTACCACATTGTAGTACAGAGGTATGCCAGTATTTTAAATAACTGATCAGGTTTTTTCTACTTAAGGAACAACTGATGTAATAAATAATTTCAGAATATTCCTCTTAATAATGCCCTAAATACGTACTTATTCTTACACACATTACTATTTTATAATTCAAACACAAAGAGCATCTTTCTTTAGATATTCTTCATGCATTTTACATTTGCCATTAAACTTCAATGAAAATAAATTGATGTTAATGATGTTCTTCTACCATAGAAGGACCTCTCATAGCTCTGATGCAGAAAAAATAGACTATATGTTTTTATATAAACACTAGACATTAAGGTATAACAACTAATTTGAGAATTGAATTATTGTTTGCTTTATACAAATCTCAAATGTTTTCAATACAAATAATGTGGTGACTGCATAATAATTTAATCTGTAAAGTCTGTTTGCCTATAAACTCTATGGTGATTCTTAAGTTCTCAATTTTAGATAAAACTCTTTCCGCATTTATTACAACTACAGAGATTCTGTAGTATGAATTCTCTTATGTCGAGTAAGAGTTGAGCATCGATTAAATAATTTGCCACATTTTTTACATTTGTAAGGTTTCTCTCCAGTATGAATCATCTGATGTCGTCTAAGGTTTGAAGACCGGTTAAAGGAGATGCCGCAATCCTTACATATGTATGGTTTCATTCCAGTATGAATTATCTGATGCACAACAAGACGTGAGGAACGAGAGAAAGATTTGCTACATGCTTTACATTTGTAAAGTTTTACTCCAGTATGAATTCTACGATGTTTAGTAAGGGATGAACTACAGTTAAAGGCTTTGCCACATTCTTTACATATGTAGGGTTTCTCTCCAGTGTGAATTCTTTGATGTTGCGTAAGGCGTGAACTACAATTAAAGGCTTTGCCACATTCCTTGCATTTATAGGGTTTTTCTCCAGTATGAATTCTCCGGTGAACAATAAGACTTGAGGAACGGGAAAAAGATTTGCTACATGATTCACATTTGTAAAGTTTTTCTCCTGTATGAATTCTCTGATGTTTAGTTAGGTACGACCTACAGTTAAAGGCTTTGCTGCATTCTTTACATTTGTAGGGTTTCTCTCCAGAATGAATTCTCTTGTGTTGAGTAAGAGCTGAAGACTCTTTAAACGATTTACCACATTCTCTACATTTGTAAGGTTTCTCTCCAGTATGAATTCGCTGATGCACAAGAAGATTTGAAGAATGAGTAAAACATTTGCTACATGCTTTGCATTTGTAAAGTTTTTCTCCAGTGTGAATTCGTTGATGTCTTGTAAAATATGAACTAGAATTGAAGGCTTTGCCACATTCTTTACATTTGTAGGGTTTCTCTCCAGTATGAATTCTTTGATGTTGAGAAAGGTGTGAACTATGGTTAAAGGCTTTGTTACATTCTTTACATTTGTAAGGTTTTTCTTCATTATGGATTATCTTATGTTTTCTTAGACTTGGGAATTTACTAAGGATTTTCTCACCATTATTATATTTGTGTGACTTTTCTTCAATATGGTTTCTCTGAGGCTGAGTATGTTTTGATGACTGGATAAAAGTTTCTATACATTTATTACATTTGGCAGACTTCTCTTGAATATGGATACTCTGATGGATATGGTTGGTGCATTCATGAAAAACTTTCTCACATTTTTCACATTTGCAATGGTTCTGTAGGAAATGAGTTTTCTGATGTCTTCTGGGGCTTATGCCTCGGCTTACTGTTGTATCAAATTTATTGTACTGATTTTTCTCTGCAATACAAATATTCTGGTAATTATTCAGGGTAGAGTCCTGTTTAAAGGCTGTCAAAGTTTTATTATATGTGTGATGTTTTTCCAAATTATCTATTCCCTGACATTGATTAAGCAATGATGAATGAATGAAGACCTTTCTATATTGATCACAGGCAGAACAAGGTGTTATTTGTGGGTGAAACTAACTTTTAACAAAGGACCCATCAAATTGATCATATTTAGAAATCACCTCTTCATTTTTAAATCTCTCCTTTTCAGAAATATTTAACTGAAAATTTACTTCAGTTCTGTATTTTAATTGATTTATGATTATTTAAAATATGAACTAAGTCACTATTCAGATTTTCCAAATTTCCTTTCAAACAAAAGGTATGTTTCAAAAATTGATGTCGACATTTAGTTACAGAAACACATGGTTTAGAAAAAGCAACTGACATAGATTGAGTTTTTTCATGTCTTTCACCTCTTGTACACTGATGTTTTTGTTATAGGTAGTTGTCCTACATTTTGTACGTCCATCATAACAGTCGTTGTGACCTTCACACTTACCATGACTTTCGCACTCTTTCCTTAAGTGTAAATTCTGAAGGCCACAGCTCCCATATCCATCCAACATCACTTTTTGGAATGATGCTTCTATGCGCTTCTTTCTCAAGAAGTCTTGAGTATCATGAGAAAACATATCTGAAAGACACCAAAAGTTTTTAAAATTCCAATAACTAAATTTAGGTGAAAATCCTTTATAAATCTAATATACAAAATTATACCAAATTGAGAACACCATGACAGTTGAATCAAAAACTTGAGGCCACTTTGTTTTCTCAACTGATATATTAAATATAACAGAGGAACTAAAGCCTGTTGAGTCTGCAGCACCTAGGTGAACTCAAAGCCAAGAATGGTCACACTTAGAAGAAAGAAAGCTTGTTGTATTTGTGCACCATAGCATAATGCAGTTACACAAAAACTTTTTACATTCTGTTTTGCCCTCAGGAAAGAAAAAGAAAAAGAAAAAGGAATGAAACATATATCCAAGTTCTGGGTTGTTCTGGGGCTATCTAAAGACTGGTCATTGCTTCCTCTAATATGTGATGCTGAAGAAAATGGTGATACAGTTGAAATTACATGTCAGGTCAACAGAGAACAAAGATGAATGCTTGTTACAACAATAGAGAGATGCTCACCAAAGGCAGAGATTAAAGGCTCTTAAGAGAAAAAAAGCAAACCTTTTTAATAGGAAAAAACACACAGTAGTCCAGAAAAGACACATCCTGACAACAGTTTGAAGAATCTCCCAGAATGATTAGAGTGCCTAATGGGTATCAGTTTTCCAATACACAAATTCATTCCATAAGAGATGGAGTAGGTAGCTGTCTCTTAATTGATCAAAATGCCAACAAAATCACAAGGCATCAAAGTAACCAAAAAACAAGGCCCAATCAAAGGATCAAAATGAAAGTGAATCTAAAGAAGTAGAAATCTATTAACTAACATATTAATATCCAAGTAAAGGCAGAGAAATAGAAATCTATTAACTAATTTTAAAATGATTTAAAATATCTGTGTCTTATAGACAAGGTCTTGCATTGTTACCAGGCCAGAGTACATCAGAGCTCACCGCAACCTTGAATTCCTGGCCTAAAGCAGTCACCCCACCTCACTTCCCTAAGTGGCTATGACTACAGGAGGGCACCATCACATCAGAATAACTTTTTTTACTATTTTACAGACAGGGTCTTGCTAAGTCACCTAGGCTGGTCAAGGATTCCTGGTCCCAAGGAATACTACAGCTTCAGACTCTCAATGTGCTGGGATAACATCAGCAACTGTACCTGGCATTCTCTCGTTTAAGAAATGAGGACATTAAACCAAAAACCATACAAAATGACAAGGACATATTACATACTGATAAAGGGTTCTATTCAACAAGAATACTTAAATATGCTAAACTCCTACCCACCAAAATTTGGAGCACCAAGATTCATAATAAAACATGTACTTCTAGACCTGAGAAAAAAAAATAGTGACATAATAACAGTGGGGTACTTCAACATCCCATGGACATCATTACGTCATTGAGGTAGAAAATTAACAAAGAAATTTTGGACATCAATTCCACATGGCCAACTAGAACTAATAGGCATCTACAGAATAGACCAATTAGACCTAACAGACATCTACAGAATACTCCACCCACCAACCAGAGAACACACACATCTTTCATATGCACACAGGACACACTTGAAGATTGACCCTATATGCTCAGCCAGAAAGCAAGTCTCAATAAATTTTTTTAAAAATCAAAATCATACGATACTCTTGGACTAAAAACCAACCATACTTTTGGACTAAAACAGAATAAAAACAGAAAACAATACCAAGAAGATCTCTCAAAACCACAGAAATGCATAGATATTAAACAACTGGCTCCTCAACAAATTTGAGTAAAGAATGAAATCAAGGCAGAAATCAAAAAGTTCCTTGAAATAAGTGAAAACAGAGAAAACACATACCAAAATCTTTGGGACTCAGCTAAAGCCACATTAAAAGAAGTTTATAAAACAAAATGCCTATTTCAAGAAGTTAGATCTCAAATTAATGATGTAACATCACATGTAAAGAAACTAAAAAAAAGAAAAATAAGCTGAGCACAAAGCTAGCAAAAGAAAAGAAATAACTAAAATCAGATAACTGAATTAAATTGAGACCTCAAATTCCATACAAAGCATCAAAACCAAAAGTCAGTTCTTTGAAAGGATAAACAAGACTGATAGACCACTAGCTAGGTTAACAAAGAAAAACAGAAGATCCAAATAAGCACAATCAGAAACAACAAAGGGGACATTACAATACCACAGGTATACAGAAGATTCCCAGAGACTTATAGACACTTCTATGCAGATAAAGTAGAAAATCTAGAGGAAATGGATAAATTCCTAGAAACACACAATCTCCAAAGATTGAATAAGGAAGAAACTGAAACCCTGAACACACCAGTATCAAGTTCTGATATTGAATCAGTAATAAAAAACCTACCAACCATAAAAAAGCCCTGGACAAGAAGGATTCACAGCTGAATTATATCAGAAGTATAAGGAAGAGCTGGTATCAATTCTACTGAAACAATTTCAAAAAATAAGGAAAAAGGAATCCTCTCCTCTCATTCTATGAGCCAACATCACTCTGTTACCAAAATCTGGCAAAGACACAATGAACAAAGAAAACTATAGGACAATATCTCTGATGAAGATGGGCACAAAAATCCTCAACAAAATAATAGCAAACAAAATCCAGCAGCACACCCAAAGTTAATTTGCCACAATCAACTAGGCTTTATTCCTGGAAAGTAGGTTGCACTAACATATGGAAATCAAGAAACACAATTCACCACATAGAATTAATGTTTAAAAAGCTGGGCACAGTGGCTCGCACCTGTAATCTCAGCACTTTGGAAGGCCAAGGTGGGCAGATCACCTGAGGCCAGGAGTTTGAGATCAGCTTGGTCAACATGGTGAAACCCTGTCTTTACTAAAAATACAAAAATTAGCTGGATTTTGGTGGCACATGCCTGTAGTCACAGGTACTCAAGAGGCTGAGGCGTAAGAATCTCTTGAATCTGGCAGGCGGAGGTTGCAGTGAGCACTCCAGCCTGGGGGATAAAGCGGGATTTTGTATCTCCAAATATAAAAATAAAAAATAAATAAAAATAAATCACCATTTCAATAGATATGCGATAAGCTTTTGATAAAACTTAACATCCATTAATGATTTTTTAAAAACCCTCAACAAACTAACCACTGAAGAAACATACCTCAAAATAATGAGAGCTATCTTTGGCTATTTGGACTCTTAGTTCCATATGAATTTTAGAATAGTTTTTTTCTAATTCTGTGAAAAATGACGTCGGTAGTTTGATAGAAGTAGTACTGAAATAATCAGAGCTATCTACGAGAAACCCACAGCCAACATACTGACCAAGCAAAAGCTAGAGGCATTCCCCTTAAAAATAAGAACAAGACAAGAATACCTACTCTCACCACTTCTATTCAATATAGTAATAGAAGTACTAGCCAGACAAATCAGGCAAAAGAATGAAATAAAAGGCATCCAAAGAGGGAAAAAAGAAAGTAACATCATCTCTGCTGATATGATTCTACATTTGGAAAGACTGTGCCAAAAGGACTCCTAAAACTGATAAGGAACTCCAGTAAAGTTTCAAGATACAAAATCAAAGTACAAAAATCAGTAGCATTTCTAAATATCAATAACATTCAAGCTGAGAGCCAAATCAAGAACATACTTTCTTTATAATAGCCACATACACAAAGAAAAAAAACCAAATACCTAGGAATAGATCTAACCAACAAGATTAAAGATCTCTACAAGGGGAACTATAAAACACTGTTGAAGAAAATTACAGATAATACAAACAATTGGAAAAACACTCCAAGTTCATAGAAGAATCAACATCATTAAAACAGTCATACTGCCCAAAGCATTCTAGAGACTCAATACTATTCCTATCAAACTACCAATGTTATTTTTCAAAGAATTAGAAAAAAACTATTCTAAAATTCATATTGAACTAAGTCAGAGTTCAAATAGCCAAAGTAATCCTAAACAAAAAGAACAAAGCCAAAGGCTTCACATTATCCAATTTCAAACTGTATTATAAGCCTACAGTCATCAAAACAGCATGATACTGGCACCAAAACAGACATACAGGGGCAGGGCCAAGACCGCTGACTAGAAACAGCAGTGTTCAGAGACTCCCATCAAAAAGAACCATAAGTGTGTGAATCCTTCACCAGCAACCAAGTTATCCAGGTTCTCCCATCAGAATTGACTAGGAGGCTGGCATGATCCACAGAGAAGAAGTAATAACAGTGTGGTGTGGCAGCCCACCTGAGAGGCACACGGGGCAGGAGAGCCCCCTCCCACCAACCCAAGAAGGCGGTGACTGAGCATGCTACCCAGCCAGGAAAACCATGCTTTTTCCACGGAACTGGGCAACCATGGATCGGAAAATCCAACTTGTGAAGTCATGCCACTGGGGCTTAGCATCCCAACCCTGGGGCTGCACAGATTCTCAACACCTCTCGGCTGGAATCTGTTTAAGCCTACGGAGCACCTGCAGGAAGGGGCGACCAGAACCACAGCTGCAGCTGCCTGCTGTCTAAGCCATTTGAGCTCCTTGGTGGAGGGGCAGCAGCCAGCACTGGGACTCACATCTGCCTAACACGCTAAGCTCCCTGGGTGAGGGAAGGGCAGCATCCACCTCTATAGCTCCAGGCTGCACTTTTCCCCTTCTGGATTCAGGTCTGCCTAATGGCTTGGTCCTAAGATGTGTCCCTACAGCTCAACACACTGCCTGTGGCAGACTGCAGCCAGAGTGCCTCTTCAGGCCTGACCCTTACCCGTCCTTCCTCATTGGGTGGAGCTTCTCTGCAGGAACTCCAGTAACTCCAGCCACAGGCTCAAGGACAGAACCCGGATCTCCCTGGGCCTGAGCACTTAGAGCGGTGAGAGCAGTCTCTGCAGACCAGCAGACTTAGCCTTTCCTCCTGGTAGTTCTGAGGAATCCGGGCAACCCAGACAAGTGGGTTTCCCCTCAGCGAAGCACACCCCTTCCACCAAGGGACAAAGTGTTTTGTTAAACAGGTCCTATTCCATGTGCCACACAACTGGGTGAGACCCTCCAACAGGGTTGTCAGACACCCTATACAAGAACAATCTCACTGGCATCAGGTTGGTGTCCCCCGAGACCAGTAGAAGGAGCAGGCACCCATTTTTCTGTTCTCCAGTCTCCCTGAGCGACATCTCCAGGTGTGGGAGTGAATCAGATGAACAGGGCTTGAAGTGAACCCCCAGCAAACTGCAGCTGCCCTATAAAATCAGGATCTAACCATTGAAAGAAAAACAAACAAAACCAACAACAACAGCATCAACGACAACAAAAAACAGCCACAAAATTTCATTCAAGGGGCAGCACCCTTAAAAATCAAAACTAGACAAACTCACAGAGATAAGAAAGAATCAACAACAAAAAAAAAGCTGAAAACCCAAAAGCCAGAGTGCCATTTCACCAGATGATTGCAACAACTCTCCATCAAGGACACAGAACTGGATGGAGAAGAATTGACAGAAGTAGGCTTCGGAAGATGAGTAATAAAAAACTACGCTGAACTAAAGGAGCATGTTCTAATCCAATGCAAAAAAGCTAAGAACCTTGATAAAAGGTTAGAGGAGCTGCTAACTACAATAAACAGTTTAGAGAGGAACACAAATGACCTAATGGAGCTCAAAAATACAGCATGAGAACTTCGTGAAGCATACACAAGAATCAATAGCCAAACCAACCAAGTAGAAGAAAGGATACGAGCAATTGAAGACCACCTTGTTGAAATAAGACATGCAGACAAGACTAGAGAAAAAAGAATAAAAAGGAATGAACAAAGCCTCCAAGAAAGATGTGACTTCACAAAAAGACCAAACCTACAATTAACTAGATTACCGAAAGGAGATGAGGAGAATGGAAACAAGCTGGAAAACACACTTCAGGATATTATCCAGGAGAACTTCCCTAACCTAGAAGTCAGGCCGACACGCAAATTCAAGAAATACAGAGACCCCCACTAAGATACACCATGAGAACATCAGCCCCAAGACACACAATCATCAGATTCTCCAAGGTCAAAATGAATGAAACAATATTAAGGGCAGCCAGAGAGAAAGGAAAAGTCACCCAAAATGGGAAGTCTATCAGATTAACAGTAGGCCTCTCAGCAGAAACTCTATAGCCAGAAGAGACTGGGGGCCAATACTCAACAGTATTAAAAAGAATTTTCAACCCAGAATTTCACATCTGGCCAAACTAAGTTTCATAAGCAAAGGAGAAATACAATCCTTTCCAGACAAACAAATGCTGAGGGATTTTGTTACTACCAGGACTGCCTTGCAAGAGCTCCTAAAAGAAGCACTAAATATGAAAAGGAAAAACTGGTACCAGCCACTGGAAAAACACACCAAAATATAAAGACCAATGACACTATGAAGAAACTGCATCAACTAGTGCACAAAATAGCCAAATGGCATCATGATGACAGTATCAAATACACACATAACAATACTAATCTTAAATGTAAATGGCCTAAATGTCTCAATTAAAAGACACAGATTGGCAAACTGGATAAAGAGTCAAGATTCATTGGTATGCTGTATTCAGGAGGCCCATCTCATGTGCAAAGACACATACATATAGCTCAAAATAAACGGATGGAGGAAAATTTACCAAACAAATGGAAAGCAACAACAACAACAACAACAAAAAGCCAGGGTCGCAATCCTAGTCTCTGACAAAACAGGCTTTAAACCAACGAATATCAAAAAAGGCAAAGAAGAGCATTACATAATGGTAAAGGGAACAATTTAACAAGAAGAGCTAACTATTCTAAATATATATACCCCCAATACAGGAGCACACAGATTCATAAAAAAAGTTCTAAGAGACTTACACAGAGACTTAGACTCCTAAACAGTAACAGTGGGAGACTTTAACACTCCACTGTCAATATTAGACAGGTCAGTAAGACAGCAAATTAACAAGGATATTTGGTACTTGAACTCAGCTCTGGATGAAGTGGACCTAATAGACATCTACAGAACTCTCCACTCCAACAGAATATACATTCTTCTCAGTGCCACATGGCATTTATTCTAAAATCGACCACATAATTGCAAGTATAACACTTTTCAGCAAATGCAAAAGAACTGAAATCGTAACAGTCTCTCAGACCACAGTGCAATCAAATTAGAACTCAGGATTAAGAAACTCACTCAAAACCATGCAATTACATGGAAATTGAAGAGTCTGCTCCTGAATGACTTCTGGGTAAATAAAGAAATTAAGGCAGAAATCAACAAGTTCTTTGAAACCAATGAGAACAAAGAGACAACAAACCAAAATCTTTGGGACACAGCTAAAGCAGTGTTAAGAGGGAAATTTATAGCACTAAATGCCCACATAAGAAAGCTAGAAAGATATCAAATCAACACCCTAACATTACAATTAAAAGAGCTAGAGAGGGAAGAGCAAATGAATCCAAAAGCTGGAAGAAGACAAGAAATAACCAAGATCAGAGCAGACTTGAAGGAGATAGTGACATGAAAATCTGTCCAAAAAATAAATGAATCCAGGAGCTGGTTTTTTGAAAATGTTAACAAAATAGATTTGACTGCTAGCCAGACTAGTAAAGAAGAAAAAAGAGAAGAATCAAATAAACACAATAAAAAATGATAAAGGGGATATCACCACTGACCCCACAGAAATACAGAATACTACAAACACCTCTACACAAAAACTAGAAAATCCAGAAGAAATAGATAAATTCCTGAACATATACACCCTCCCAAGACTAAACCAGGAAGAAGTCAAATCCCTGAATAGACCAGTAACAAGTTCTGAAATTGAGGCAGTAATTAATAGCCTACCAACTAAAAAAAGCCCAGGGCCAAATGGATTCACAGCCGAATTCTACCAGAAGTACAATAAGAAGCTGATACCGTTCCTTCTGAAACTATTCCAAACAATTGAAAAGGAGGGACTCTTCTCTAATTCATTTTATGAAGCCAGCATCATCCTGAGACCAAAACCAGGAAGAGAGAAAACAAAAAAAGAAAACTTCAGACTAATATCCCTGATGAACATTGATGCAAAAAGTCTCAATAAAATACTGGCAAACTGACTCCAGCAGCACATCAAAAAACTTATCCACTATGATCAAGTCAGCTTCATCCCTGGGATGCGAGTCTGCTTCAACATACGCAACCAATAAATGGTAATCCATTACACAAACAGAACCAAAGACAAAAAACACATGATTATCTCAATAGATAGAGAAAAGGACTTTGATAAAATTCAACATCCCTTCATGTTAAAAATTCTCAATAAACTAGGTACTGATGGAACATATCTCAAATAATAAGAGCGATTTATGACAAAAACATAGCAAATATCATATTGAATGAGCAAAAGCTGGAAGTATTCCCTTTGAAAACCGGTACAAGACAAGGATGCCCTCTCTCACCACTCCTATTCAACACAGTATTGGAAGTTCTGGCCAGGGCAATTAGGCAAGAGAAAGAAATAATGGGTATTCAAATAGGAAGAGAGGAAGTCAAATTGTCTCTGTTTGCAGATGACATAATTTTATATTTAGAAAACCCAGTCATCTCAGCCTAAAAACTCAAACTGATAAGCGACTTCAGAAGAGCCTCAGGATACAAAATTAGTGTGCAAAAATCACAAGCTTTCCTTTACACCACCAACAGACAAGAAGAGAGTCAAATCATGAATGAACTTCCATTCACAACTGCCACAAAGGGAATAAAATACCTATCAATACAGCTAACAAGGGATGTGAAGGACCTATTCAAGGAGAACTACAAACCACTGCTCAAGGAAATAAGAGAGGACACCAGCAATGCAAAAATATTCCATCCTCATTGATAGGAAGAATCAACATCATGAAAACGGCCACACTGCCCAAAGTAATTTATAGATTAAATGCTATTCCCATCAAACTACCACTGACATACTTCACATAAGTAGAAAAAACTAAAATTTCACATGGAATCAAAGAAGACTTCATATTACCATGATAATCCTAAGCAAAAAGAACAAAGCTGGAGGCATCACACTGCCAGACTTCAAACTATACTACAAGGCTACAGTAACCAAAACAGCATGGTACTGGTACTAAAACAGATATGTAGACCAATGGAACAGAACAGAAACCTCAGAAATAACACCGCACATCTACAATCATCTGATTTTCCACAAACCTGATGAAAACAAACAATGGGGAAAGGATTCCCTATTTAATAAATGGTGCTGGGAAAACTGGCTAGCCATATGCAGAAAACAGAAACTAGACCCCTTACTTACACCTTATACAAAAATTAACTCAAGATCGATTAACAACTTGATGTAAAACCCGAAACCATAAAAACCCTAGAACAAAATCTAGGCAATACTATTGAGGACATAGGCATGGCCAAAGACTTCATGATGAAAACACCAAAAGCAACTGCAACAAAAACCAAAATTGACAAATGGGATCTAATTAAACTAAAGGGCTTCTTCACAGCAAAAGAAACTATCAGAGTGAACAGGCAACCTACAAATTGGGAGAAAATGTTTACAATCTACCCATCTGACAAAGGTTTAATATACAGAATTTACCAGAAACTTAAACAAATTTACAAGAAAAAAACAATCCCATCAACAAGTGAGCAAAGGATATGAGCAGACACTTCTTAAAAGACGTTTATGTAACCAACAAACATATGAAAAAAACACAACATCACTGATCATCAGACAAATGCAAATCAAAACCATAATGAGATACCATCTCATGCCAGTCAGAATGGCAATCATTAAAAAGTCAAGAAACAATAGATGCTGGCAAGGCTATGGAGAAATTGGAATGTTTTCACATTGTTGGTAGGAATGTAAATAAGTTCAACCACTGTGGAAGACAGTGCAGTGATTCCTCAAGGATAGACAACCAGAAGTACGATTTCACCCAGAAATCCCATTACTGGGTGTATACCCAAAGGAATATAAATCATTTTACTATAAATACACATGCACACGTATGTTTACTGAAGCACTATTTACAACAGCAAAGACATGGAACCAACCCAAATACCCATCAATGATAGGCTGGATAATGAAAATGTGCTACATACATACCATGGAATATTATGCAGCCATAAAAAAGAATGAGATTATGTCTTTTGCAGGGACATGATGAAGCTGGAAGCCATCATCCTCAGTAAAATAACAGGGACAGAAAACCAAAACACAACATGTTCTTGCTTATAAGTGAGAGTTGAACAAATGAGAATACATGGGCACAGAGAGGAAAACAACACACACCAGGGCCTGTTGGGGGTTGCGGGGGAAAGGGGAGGGAACATACAGGATGGGTCAATAGGTGCAGAAAACCACCATGGCACACGTGTACCTATGTAACAACACTGCATGTTCTGCAAATGTATCCGCCCTTTTTTCACTAAAGAAAATAAAGAAAAACAAAAATTTAATTGAAAAAAAGACACACAGACCAACGGAACAGAATAGAGTACCCAGAAATAAATAGAGGCACACATTTAAAATCATCCAATCTTCTACAATCTTCTACAAAGTCAACAAAAATAAGCAATAGTGAAAGGACTCCCTATATAATAAATGGTTCTGGGATGACTGACTAACCATACACAGAAGAATGAACATAGATTCCTACCCTTCATCGTATATAAAAATTAACTCAAGATGATTAAAGATTTAAATTGAGAACCTCAAACAACAAAAATACTAGAAGAAAACCTGGCAAATACCATTCTAGACATTGACTTTGGCAAAGAATTTATGGCAAAGTTCTCAAAGCAATTGTAGCAAAAACAAAAATTAACAAATAGGACCTTAAAGAGTTTCTACACAGCAAAAGAACAGCATCAACAACCTACAGGAGAAGATATTCACGAACTATATTCCTGACAAAGGCCTAATTCCAGAATCCATATGAAATTTAAATTACCAATAAAAAAATAACTCCATTAAAAAGTGGCAAAGGGCAAGAGCAGACACTTCTCAGAAGACATACAAGCAACCAACAAGCATATGAAAAAATGTTACACATCACTACTCATCAGAATAATGCAAATCAAAACGACACTGAGATACCAACTGCACCACTCAGAATAGTGATTATTGAAAAGTCAAAAAACTGATGCTGGCAACTGCTGTAGAGTAAAGAGAATACTTATACACTGCTGATGGGAATGTGATTACATGAGCTCAGTCACTGTGGAAAACAGTTTGGAGATTTCCAAAAGAACTTAGAACTATCACTTGACCTAGCAACCCTATTACTCAGTGTATACTCAAAGGAAAATGAATTGTTCTACCAAAAAGTCACATGCACTCATATGTTCATCATAGTACTATTCACAATAGCAAAAAGATGGAATCAGCCTAGGTGCCCATCAATGGTGGATTGGTTAAAGAAAATGTGCTACATAGGCACCATGGAATACTATGCAGCCATTTAAAAAAAGAATAAAATCATGTCCTTTGCAGCAACATGGATGCAGCTATTATCCTACATAAATTAACATAGGAATAGAAAACCAAAGACCATTTTCTTATAAGTGGGAACTAAACATTGGGTACATATGGACATAAAGATGGTAAAATGAGACAATGGGGACTTATAGACGGGGAGTAAAGGAAGGAGACAAGGGCTGAAAAACTACCTACTGGGCACTACGCTCATTATCTGGGTGATGGGATTATTCATACCCCAAACCAGTGTCATGCAATATACCCATGTAATGAACCAGCACATGTACAACTTAAATCTAAAATAAAAGTCAAAATTATATTTAAAAAAAAGAAAAAAGAAAAAATGGGGTCTTACTCTGTCACTCAGACTGGAGTACACTGGTACAATCATAGCTCAATGTACCCTATCCTCAAATTCCTGGGGTCAAGCAATCCTCCTGACACAGCCTCCTGAGTCACTGGGACTACAGGCGCATGCCACCACAACTAATTTTTTAAAAAATCTTAGACACAAGGTCTTACAATATTGCCCAGCCTGGCCTCAAGTGATCTTCCTGCCTTACCCTTCAAAGTAGCTGGGATAACAGGCACATGTCATTGTGCCTAGCAAAATATCTATTTTAAAGATGCTCAATCAGTTAAAGGAGAACACAGACAAATAAACAAAAGAAGACAAAAATGCATGAAGAAAATGAGCTTATCAACAGAGATTAAAACTATAAAAACACAAAGTGTGGAACTGAAAAATAACTGAATTTAAGGTTTCACTAGAGGGTTCAACAGCAAACTTGATTTAGCAGGAAAAAAAAAACAACAAGCTCAACAATACGTTATTTGAAAGCATATGGTCAGGACAGCAAAAAGGAAATAAAATAAAATAAAACAACAGAGTGCCTATGGGACTAATGGGGTACTATCAAGTAGGCCAATATACTCATAAAGGGAATTCTAAAATGCAAAGAGAAAGAAAACAGTAGAAAATTTATTTGAAGAAATGATGGCTGAGAATTTTCTAAATTTGAGGGAGAAAATGGCCTAAAATTTAATGAAAGTCTACCAACTCTAACTAGTAGCAACACAGAGACCCACAACAAGACACATTATAATCAGAGATTGAAAAGTTACAAATAAAGAGAATTAGAAGCCAGAAAAAAAAACAGTGACTTGGCATATACACGGCCCACTCCTATAGGATGACCAGCAGATGTCTCAGCAAAAAATCTCTCAGGTCAGAAAGTGGAAGAATAATATATTCAAAGTGCTAAATAATGACAACTACCAATCAAGAAAATGTTATCTGCCAAAACTATCCTTTAAAAATTTGGAAATAGGGGGGAAGGATCCAAGATGGCAGATTAGACACAACTCCAGTGCACAACACCCAGCGAAAAAGACACAGAAACCCAGAGATCTCCTAGCTTCCAACCGAGGTACCAGGTGCATTTCAACGGGTCTGGTCCGAGGGTGAGCAAAGCCCACTCAGGGCAGACCGAGGCAGGGAGGGGTGCTGCTTCACCCAGAAACTGCATCTGACCATCGAGTCGGAGGCTCCACCTTTGGCACTCCGGTCCAGATACAGCACTTCCCCCAAAGCCTCAGCAATACACAGAACAGGGGATCTTTGTCAGTCAAGCACCGGGAATTACAACTGCGGAGTTGAATAAGAGTCTGCAGACTGAGCTATCACCCCCTCCTCCCACCTGGAGAGAGAGGGAGCTGTAAGCAGGAGCAGCTGGACGGCCCCTACCCCATGACCGGAGAGAGAGAAAGTTGAAAGGGGGAGACTGCCAGGTGCGGCTGGGCGGGTCCCTAACCTGCCCCACAAACCCCAGAGGGCTGAAGCTCTGATTCTAGCCAGTGCCACAGTCTGAGAGGAACCCTGATTGATCCAGCCCAGTGGAGGAAGGGCACAACCCACCACTAGAGGGGTGGGACTGGGCTACATGTTTTAACAAAAAGCACAGGAAGCCTACGTATCAACAGGAAGGCGTTCTCGACAACCAGTACGGTGTTGAATAGGAGTGGTGAAAGTGGGTATCTTTTTCACGTTCCAGATCTCACAGATAACGCTTTCAACTTTTCCCTGTTTCGTGTATTAACACTGCCTTGTTATATATGTCTTTACTGTTTTGAGATACATGCCTTCTATACATAATTTGCTTAGAGTTTTCACTATAGAGAATATTAAATGTTGTCAAATACTTTTTCTGTTTATACAAATAACTGCAAAAAATTAAAATACCCAGCAATAAACTTAAATAAAAAGGTGAATGATCTCTACACTGAAAATCACAAAACATGAATTAAAAAAACGAAATACATGTGAATAATGAAAATACGTCGTGTCTATACATTGGAAGAATATTATTAAAATGGGCATGCTGCCCAAAGTGACCTATAGATTTAATGCAAATTCTATCGGAATACCAATGACATTCTTCACAGAAACAGAAAAAATAAAAACTTAATGTACATCGAACCACAAAATACCCTGAATAGCCAAAGCAATCCTGAGCACAAGGAACAAGGCTGAAGGCATCACACTATCTGACTTCAAAATTTGCTACAAAGCTACAGTATCCCAAACAGCATTGTACTGGCATTAAAACAAACATATAGACCAATATGCCCCATGAGTACATAAATAAACTCACGCACCTAAAGTTGACTTATCTTCAACAAAGATGCCAAGAACGCCCTTTGGGGAAAAGAGAGTTTCTTTAATAAATGCTGCAGGAAAAACTGAATATCCATATGCAGAAGAGTAAGACTAGATCCCTAACCCTCATCATATACAAAACCAATTCAAAATGAATTAAAGACTTCAATGTAATGCCCTAAACTATGAAACTATTAGATGAAAACAGGGCAAATACAAAACTGGACTTGGAAAGACTTCAAAGCAAAGGCAACCTAAACAAAAATAGGCAAATAAGATCACATGAAACTAAAACACTTTTGCATATCAAATGAAATAACAGAATGAAGAGACAACTTAGACAATGGGAGAAAATATTCACAAACTATACATATAATAAGAGGTTAATATCGAGTATATAAGAAATCTGAAATCTCAAAATAAAACAATCATATAATCCCATTTTAAAATGTGCCAAAGACCTTTACAGACATTAGTGAAGAGAAGACATACAAATGGCCCACAGGTACATAAAAAGATGATCAACATCACTAATCATCAAAGAAATGCAAATCTAAACCACAATGAGATACCACACTCTAGTTAAAATGACTATAATCAAAAAGACAAACAAATATAGCTAAAACAAGTATTGGTGAGGATGTGAAGAAAAGGGAACACACGTATACTGTTGATGGGATTGTAAAGTAGTATGGACACTATAGAACAGTAGAACAGTACGGAGCGGAGGTCCCTAAAAGATTAAACATACAGCTGCCATATGATTCAGCAATTCCACTATTGGGTATATATCCAGAAGAAAGGAAATCAATGTGTCAAAAACATAGCTGCATTCCCATGTGTACTGCAGCACTCTTTATAATAGCCAAGATATGAAATCAATCCAAACGTACGGCAAGAGATAAACAGATAATGTGGTGTTCAAGCACAATTAAATACTATTCGGCCATTAAAAAAGAATAAAATCCTGTCCTTTGCAATAATATGGATAAACCTTGAGATATCATGTTAACTGAATGGGCCACATACAGAAAGATAAATCCTTCTTGGTCTTACTCAAATGAGTAACCTAAAAAACAAAAAGAAAGAAAAAAAAGGGCAGGACACAGTGGTTCATGCCTCTAATCCCAGCACTTTGGGAAGCCAAGCCGGGTAGATCATTTTAAGTCAAGAGTTCAAGACCAGTCTGGCTAATATGGAGAAACCCTGCCTTTACTAAAAACACAAAAAATTAGCTGGGCATGGTGGTGTGTGCCTGTAGTCCCAGCTACTCGGGAGGCTGAGGCAGGAGAATAGCTTGAACCCAGGAGGCAGAGGTTGCAGTGAGCTGAGACCATGCCACGGCACTCCAGCCTGGGAGACAGAGCTAGACGCTGTCTAATGAAAAAAAAAAAAAAAAAAAAAAAAAAGTTGATGTAAGTAGAGAGTATAACAGTGGTTACCAGAGACTGAAGGGGAAGGAATAGAAAGAGGCTGGCTAAAAGGTATAAAGTTACAATTACATAGGAGAAGTAAGTTCTGGTTCTATAACACAGTAGGATAACAATAGCTAATAGGAGGTGATTGCACACTACAAAATAGCTAGAAGAGGCCAGTCACAGCATTACATGCCTGTAATCTCTGCACTTTGAGAAGCTGAAGCAGGAGGACCACTTGAGGTCAGGAGTTCAAGGCCAGCCTGAGTAACGTAGTCAGACCCTATCTCTGCAAAAATTTTTAAACATTAACCAGGCATGGTGGCACATGCCTATAGTCCTAGCTACTTGGGGTGCTGAGGCAGAAGGATCACTTGAGCCCAGGAGTTTGAAGTTACAGTGAACTACAATTGTGCCACTGCACTTCAGTCTGGGTGACAGAGTGAGATTTTGTCTTTACAAACAATAAAGCTTAAAATAAAACAGAAGAGAGACTTTTGAATGAATGTTCTCATCACAAAGAATTACCAAATACATGAGGTAATACACTAAATACCCTACTGTGATCAGTATAAAACACACACATATATACATATATAATTGTACCCCATAAACATGTATAATTAACATTGTATCAATTAAAAAAGCAAACTAAAACTTAAACATAAACCTATAAATGTAAAACTCCTAGAAGAACATATAAGGGGAAATCTTGGTTATGAAAATTGGTCTTGGCAATGAATTTTTAGATATAATATCAAAGGGTGAGGCGACAAAAAGCAAGAACATACACATGGCACTATATCCGTATATCCCAAATCTTCCAAACATATTCAAAACAGAACATGGAATAGATATTTGCAAACCCATGCACCTTGCAGCATTACTCACAAAAGACAATACCTGGAAGCAATCAAAATGTCCTTTTATGGATGAGCAGATTAAACAAATGTGGCACACATATACAACAGAACATTACTGAGCCTTAAAAATAAGAGAGATTTTGCCAGGCACAGTGGCTCACACCTGTAATCCCAGCACTTTGAGAGGCCAAGGCAGGTGGATCATGAGGTCAGGAGATCGAGATCATCCTGGCCATGGTGAAACCCCATCTCTACTAAACTTGAAAAAAAAATTAGCCGGGTGTGGTGGCACACGCCTGTAGTCCCAGCTACTCAGGAGGCTGAGGCAGGGGAATCGCTTGAATCCGGGAGATGGAGGTTGCACTGAGCCGAGATCACACCACTGCACTCCAGCCTGGCGAAAAGAGCAAGATTCCGTCCCCCCAAAAAAATAATAATAAGACACACTTTGACAAGTTGTATAATAAGGACAAACCTTGAGAACAATTACGTTAGGTGAAATAAGATAGTCAAAAAGGAAGAGACATCATTTGATTACACTTACATAAAGTATCTAAAGTAGCCAAACTCACAGAAACATTAAACAGAATGGTGCTCTTCAGGAGCTGGAGAGAAGTGTGGAAAAGACAATGTGTTGTTTAACTGGTATTCACTTTGACTTTTGTAAGATAAAAATGGTCCATCAAAAAGTGGGCAAAGGATATAAACAGAGACTTTTCAAAAGAAGACATTTTCATAGCCAACAACCATGAAAAATGCTCATAATCACTGGTTATTAGAGAAATGCAAATCAAAACCACATTGAGATACCATCTCATACCAGTTAGAATGGCAATCATTAAAAAATCTAGAAACAACAGATGCTGGAGAGAATGTGGAGAAATGGGAATGCTTTTACGCTGTTGGTGGGAGTGTAAATTAGTTCAACCATTGTGGAAGACAGTGTGGCAATTCCTCAAGGATCTAGAAACAGAAATACCATTTGACCCAACAATCCTATTACTGGGTATATTCCCAAAGGATTATAAATCGTTCTATTATAAAGACACATGCACATGTGCCTTCATTGTGGCAGTGTTTACAACAGCAAAGACTTGAAACCAACCCAAATGCCCATCAAAGATAGACTAGATAAGGAAAATGTGGCACATATGCACCATGGAATACTATGCAGCCATAAAAAAGGATAAGTTAATGTCCTCTGCAGGGACATGGATGAATCTGGAAACCATCATTCTCAGCAAACTGACACAAGAACAGAAAACCAAACACCACATGTTCTCACTTATAAGTGGGTGTTGAACGATGAGAACACATGGACACAGGGAGGGGAACAACACACACTGGAGTCTGTTGGGGGGTGGGGGCTAGGGGAGGGATAGCA
>PVKV010012762.1:0-64138 GCA_004027835.1 Alouatta palliata | reverse complement strand
TCAACTAAAAATACAAAAATTAGCTGGGCATGGTGGCACGTGCCTGTAGTCCCAGCTACTCGGGAGGCTGAGGCAGGAGAATTGCTTGAACCCAGGAGGCGGAGGTTGCGGTGAGCCGAGATCGCGCCATTGCACTCCAGCCTGGGTAACGAGCGAAACTCCGTCTCAAAAAAAAAAAAAAAAAAAAAAAAAAAACAATTAGCAGGGCGTGGTGGCATGCACCTGTAATCCCAGTTACTTGGGAGGCTGAGGCAAGAGAATCGTTTGAACCCGGGAAACAGAGGTTGCAGTGAGCCGAGATTGCGCCACTGCACTCCAGCCTGGTGACAAAGCGAGACTCCGTCTGAAAAAACAAAAAAAGAAACCCCAGTGCAGGGCCCGACACAGCTTGGACGGGCATGTCTATGGGAGAAGCAAACCCAGATGCTTGCAAAATAGTGGGGAAAGTGAGATTGGGAGGGAACACTTTCAAAAGTTACCCCATGGGGTCTGAATTTGGGGCCCAGGGAAGGAATTCGGGTGCATTTAGATTCACCACTGATAGTCTCTGTTTTGGTACCCTGTTTTGTTCCTGCATGGCACTTATCACTGTTCTAACTAAATAATGAATTGCATTATGGGTTGTGCAAAGTGTATGATTCTCATGCGGGACCCCAGGTGTGTTTTTTGTTAATGCAGCACAAAGCTCGTTGCCTAAGTAATAGGTAGGATTGTCAGATAAAATACAAGAAGTCCAGTTAAGTTTGAATTTTAGATAAACAATGCATTTTTTTTTTTTTTTTTAGTATAACGGAGTCCCATTTGCTTATCTGAAATTCAAATATAACTAACTGGGCTTCTCATATTTTGTCTGCCAAATCTGACAACCCTAGTAGTAGGGACTTGGTACATTTTTTTCCTTTTAGGGAGAATTTCCAAATCGACAAGTATTTATGGAACAAATGCATAAGCAGTTTTTTTTTTTTTCTTTGACTGCCCTACACTTGCGGTGCGACCCTTTGGCAACATTCAATCCCTTTCTGGGCCTCAGTTTTCCCATCAGAAAAATGGGAGTCTAAGCAGCGACCGAAGCGCAGGGATCGCCAGTGTGGGAGAGCGCCGGGTGAACTGCCAAGGAGCAGGGAGGGAGCTCGGGCCGTGGCCGAGCGGTACAGCCCCGGCCTCCAGCTTGGGCGCAGCCGGCGGCGACTCCCGCCCGCGCCTAGGGCGCCCCGGCCCCGCCCCTACGCCGCGGAGGCAGGCCAGAGGCTGTCGCCATGGAGACGCGGGCAGCCTGGAGCCCCTCGCTCACAAAGCCACGCGTTTCCGCTGCGTTGGAGCCCCCTGATTGGACGGCCGTCTGGACGCTACCACACACCTCAAGCCCGCTAAGGGGAGGGGGCGGGGCCTTAGCCTCGTGGGACTCGTTCCCTGGAGACCTGTGTCTGCGGCCTCTCTGGGAAAGCATGGGTCCTCTCCCTCACGCGGGGAAAAGAACTGAGTCTCTTAGGTCTGGAGAATGTCCATTGCTTCTCCTACTAGAATTTATGCTCATGCTTGTCCCTGAGTAAAGAAGAGGGGGCGGGAAAATCGGCCACGCCCCCTCCAGAGCCTATTTGGTCTCAAGAGTGGGAGGACCGGAAGTGCTGGCGACGTGTCGGTGCGCCCTACCTTAAACCTTCCCCCACAAGCCACCTTTCCCATTTAGCTATGGGATTCTGGGGCCGCCTGGGCGCTGCACCCACCACTTCCGCATCGAAACGCCGCTTCAACCGAACTCACTCCCTCTGCGCGCGTTCCATCCCATGCCCCACGGCTGCACTGGCCCCTGGGAGAAGCCACGCCCTTTCCCGCGCCTGGTAGCCAATGAGCGGGCGTCTCCCAGCGGGGTGGTGGGTAATTAATGAGGGCCGGGCGCTGATTGGCTACAGTGTCGTGGCCGGGGGCCGGGCGGCGGGGTAGGTTGTTCCTGAGGTGGGAGGCGGTACCCGTGGCTGAGGAGGAGGCCTGAGAGCGACATGTCCCTGGCGGCTCAGGCAGAGCGGTCCGTGGCGCTGTTTTTCTGAGTCCGGGGCGGCCTGGCAGCCGGCCGAGAACGCGGGTCGGCGGGGGCTGCCCCCGCGGTGGTGGCCGCCATGCTGGGGGCCTGGGTGGTTGAGGGAGCCGCTGTGGAGCTCCTGCGACTGCTGCTGCTGCTGCTGCCGGCGATCCGGGGGCCGGGGCTCGGCGTGGCCGGCGCGGCGGGGGCCGGGCTGCCTGAGAGCGTCATTTGGGCCGTCAACGCGGGCGGAGAGGCGCATGTGGACGTGCATGGGATCCACTTCCGCAAGGACCCTTTGGAAGGCCGGGTGGGCCGAGGTGAGAGGCCCCGTGCCGAGCCACGGGATCCAGGGCCTGCTATGCTGGGCGCAGCCGGCCGGGGGCTGCGGGCCCCGAGCCCCTTTAGACCCTGGGGCTGCGTCTCTGGAGCGAAGTATCTCTGCAGCTTCCTCGGGGCCCCGCTCGGAGCTTGGGGCCTGGCACTGGCTCCAAGCTACCTAGAGTCATAGAGGCAGAGAGTTGGCGAGAAGTTAGTTATATTTGGAGTTCGCATGCTGCATTTTCTCAGCCCCTCACTCCCATCCAAGCTGGAAGAGTAAAGACGAAGGCGGCCTTTTGCCACCTCCGGGCCTCGCGGATTGTAGGTCATCGGTGCTTCTGCTTCTCCTGTCGAAACAGTTCTTGGGAGATTCTTGTCGACCCAGGAATCCGCCGCTTTCCTTGCCCTTTCTGCGGGAGCGGGGCTTGCTTCTTAGCCAGAATAGGAAGGACTCTTTGAAGAGGATGGGCCAGGAAAGTTTGATTGTAGCTTCCTCCCCCGCCCTCTTTTCGAGCGAAGAATATGTGTGCTTAAACCCCACTTGAATTTTGAAGAATGGATAGCAAAAGAAAAAATTTAAAAAAATGAAGAATATGTGTGCTTAAAAGTAGAATCTGCAGGCCGCCCCCAGATGGTTCTATCGAAGCCATCCTGCACGTGAGGCTGGTGGCTGTGTGTGAACTGGGTCAACCAGTGTAAGAATCCGAATGGTCTGTCAGAGAATGCTTACAACCTTCCCTAGGTGATCCTGACAGTTCTGATTCCAGCTTAGGGGGAAAATGACTGTGACTTAATGTGACTTAATGATTGAGTAACAGTGGTTTTTAACATTGCTGCACAGTTCCCAAAGTTAGTGTGTGTCAGAATTGCCAGGGCAGCTGGTTAAAAATGCAGATTCCTAGTCCCCACTCGTAATCGATTTTAGTAGATTGAGCTGTTTTGCGGGAACCCAGGTTTCTGCACCAGAGGCTTGTGATGTAGGTTGCCCCCCAGACCACTGTTTTGGACGATCTGCTTTAGAATCTTTGTTTCTTCTGTTGGGGGATTGGAAAACAGGTTTCAGAAGGAAGTTCTTTGCTTCGTATGTTGGAAGGAGATTGATGCTGTATGTTGGGTTCAGAGGCTGCCAGATTGGCAGTATGCCACCTTCAGACGACCAGGAGACAGACTCACTCTCCACTTTCTCTCACTCTTTTTCGCGATGCCCAGATTTGGCTCTTGCTTTTACTAAAAGAGTTTAACGTAGTTCCTCCCAAATTGATTGCTGTATCCTGGAGTTTGTTATATTAGGGAGTTTATTGTTTTTCACGCATGTGAGGTTCTTAGGACACAGGGCTGTTTTCTGAAGTTCTATGTTTGTCTTGGAATTTGTTGAGTCCTGGCATGTAGATCACAGTACCCTGGCTTCAGCTGACTCAGGGCTCCAGTCTTTAGCAGCGGTAACAGCAGCCAAAGCCAGACTTTATAGCAGAAGGTCATTGCTATCTCTATCCTGGACCCTTCCTCTTTCTTTGTGAGTGTGGGCAGGGAGGAAGGAGCCCTTGAGGAAACTAGACAGTTTGTGGACTTTGCCTCTTGAGATAGCTGTGGCAAGGGCACTGCACGGATGGTTTCTTTCACTTAGCAGATACCAGGCCTTACATTAGGTCTGTTGTGCAGAGGATAAAGCTGAGTAAGACCACACAGTTTTAGTTCCCAGATACTGCCCTTATTCAAAAATTCTGGTTTTAATTTGCTGGTGCAGGGGTGTGTGTGTGTGTGTTTCTTTTGGCCTGGTCAGCAGTCAGCCAAGATCTCTGTCCTTGGGTTATTAGCTCATGGTTGCAGTTCCTTGGGAGAAGTTTGTTGTAGCAGGTAAAATTACAGGAGACCTACCAGAGCTCATGTGACACTGGCCCTTGGGGCATCGTATATATAAATGAAGGTTCCCTGCTAAGGTTCCCCTCTCCAGTCTACCAATGTGGGTAAGAATTGGAGTAGTATTAAGGCATGGATGGAGAGTGGGAGGTGGTGCTTCTCAGCTGCAGTTTGGACCAGCTTGTTGCAACACTGCACTTCCCAGGTTCCTGAGAAAGGCATTTTGCTGGCTTTAGGTGGGGGCTGAGATGTGCATAAGCTTGCACTCTCAGAGCACTCCTTAGCTCTCTCTGTGCTAAGGAGTCAGTCCCGCCAAGGGAAGTGCAGCTGTTCACGCTGCCTTTCTTCTCTGGGCCTGTTTGGATAAGGGTGTGCCAGGTATTTGGAGACCCTTGCCTCATGCAGCTATTTACACTGATTGTAATAGGAACTGTATGCCTTATTTCTTTTTCCACCTGCTCTTGATGTTGTTTCCAGCATGCTGAGAAAAGTTGATTTTATGTTGAATGAATTCAGGTATTTGTTACCAAGTTAGTTCAGATAAGGGTTTGGCCTGCTTTTGAACTTGCTGTTTCTGTATAGTTTCTTTGTAGTTCAGCATTCTTGTAACTGTGAGTGGCCCAGGGCACCTAGTGGCTTATACTTTCAAAGGCAGTTCAGAATATTTGTTGGATTTCATTTCTGCCTTGAGGATAGCTAGTGCTCACAGCCTGGGAAAGGCTTTTTCGGCCGGTATGCTTCCACAGATGGGAGCACCGCTATAGAAAGTGGTTGTTTAGAAGTGTTCACGATGGGGTTTTTGTATGAGGCACATTCCAGGGTTTTTATTTATTTATTCAAAACTTTTTATTTTGTTTTTTTACTGTAGACACAGGAGTCTCTCTGTGTTTCCCAGGCTGGTCTCAAACTCCTTTCCTCAAGTGATCCTCCCACCTTGGCCTCCCAAAGTGCTGGGATTACAGGCATGAACCACCGCACCTGACCATGTTCCAGATACGTAACTTGGTCATTCTGAGTTCCTCTTCACTCTGACTAGTAAAAGACCTGGTTATTTGGGCTGAGGGCACAGAATTTTGCTTGGTTTTAGGGAAGGCTATTTCTTCTTCATAGATACCTGCTAAAGTCTTATGATCTGAGAAACATGCTTTACCTCTCTGAGCCTTGTTTCACTTTTCAAAAAAAAAAATTCTCATGCTTTAGAAATCTCTGATAAGACTCTGTAAACTCTCCTGTCCAGAGTAGGTTAAAGTGTCTCTGTCACTTTTTTCCTTGGTGACCTTTTACATGGAATTAAAAATAGGGCAGAACATGGCTCCGAGGGGAAAGAAGCTGGCTGGGGACTAGAGCCTATCGGGTTGCTCTTGCTGTAAACAATAAAGAAGACCCTTTCCTGGGCTGCCTTCCTTTTATCTGGGAAAGGATTTGGCTTTGGGGAGGTAAGAGCTTGAAAGATGGGATGAGAGAGGAGTCACTGCTGCCTCTGATTTGCTCAGAGCCACGGGCTTTGTTTAGAATTCTCTACATCTGCTGTCACCTAACAGGCAGGGTTCATCTGCAGGCCCTCCAAGTAGTGGAGGTTCACAGGTAGAAAATGTAGGTCCCACCAGGCGTGGTGGCTCACGCCTGTAATCCCAGCACTTTGGGAGGCTCAGGTGATTGGATCACGAGGTCAGGAGTTGCAGACCATCCTGGCTAACATGGTGAAACCCCATTTCTACTAAAATACAAAAAATTAGCCAGGTGTTATGGCATGTGCCTGTAGTCCCAGCTACTCCAAAGGCTGAGGCAGAAGAAAGAATTGTTTGAACCCGGGAGGCAGAGATTGCAGTGAACTGAGATTATGCCACTGCACTCCAGCCTGGCGACAGAGTGAGACTCCATCAAAAAAAAAAAAAAAAAAAAAAAAGTAGGTCCCTGAATCCCTGTCTCATCCCATTCAGAACAATTCTTTAGGTACTGGCTTCACTTGAGAAAGAACTGATCCAGAAGAACAGTCTAGTGACCAGGAGACCTGAGGGGGTGGGGAGGGGAGTGATGCTAGAGCACCAGGGAGCTCTACAGCTGTGTTCTCATGGAGGAAGGCTTCTGCTCATTCTGGCTTTCCCACTCTTGGGTTCCCATTTGCAGTTTTCCAGTTAGTTTTATTACTTCCTTTTCTTTTGATCCATTCCCTAAATTCCCCCAAATGGAGACATTAGTGCTTATCGTGTACATGTCCTTGCCTGGCTAGCATACCTATGTGTCTGTGTCTCTCTCTGTGTGAGGCATTGTATTGAGCTCTTTATACAGATTGTTTTACCCTTAGCACAATGCTGTGGGATTGGTGGTATCCTCACCTTATAGGTGAGAAAACAGACCTAGAGAAAAAAAATTGTTCAGTGACACTTCGTGTATGTCTTTTCCTGAACCCTGTGCTGAATTTTCCAAGGAGCCTAGTTACTACATCGTCTAAAACTAAGAAGGAGCAGACACAATGTGGGCCCTTTGGCCCCCTTCCTTTTTGGTTAACTGAGTTATATTATGCCAATTTCAGCAGTATGCTGACTGTACACTTCATTGTATTTTAGAGAAATATTTCACTGTGAATGTATAAGGGCTAAGGAGGGAAGAAAAATCTTTATTTGCTGCTGTATCTCTTGGGACTTGGTCAGATTCAACTTTGCATATGGCAGATATCTTGGGAAAGCCACTTGGGCTTTAAAGGAAAAATATTTAAAGGTAATTCCAAGGTTGTTAAATAATTTTTTGTTGACATGGTTGAGTTTTCTTTGCTGTGGGACTGAGACTGCCATAGATGACATTACTGTTAGTTTCTCACGTTTTTGATTTCTCAAGAAAAAAGAAAGATTCAGTTAGGGTGGTGGCTCACGCCTGTAATCCCAGCACTTTGGGAGGCTGAGGCAGGCAGATCACCTGAGGTCAGGAGTTTGAGACCAGCTTGGCTAACATGTTGAAACCCCATCTCTACTAAAAATACCAAAAATTAGCCGGGCGTGGTGGCATACACCTATAATCCCAGCTACTTGGGAGGCTGAGGCAGGAGAATCGCTTGAACCTGGGAGGCGGAGGTTGCAGTGAGCTGAGATCGTGCCATCGCATTCTAGCTTGGGCAACAAGAGCGAAACTCCATCTCAAAAAAAAAAAAAAAAAAAATTCCCCACACATGCATAAAATTGTCTGTGTAGCTATAAATTAAATCTAGTTAATGTTCCAGATTTGTAAGGATCATGGCCTCATGGAAGAAGGAAAGTTTTAGAGCTCAGTTGGAAGAGAAGTAGCAGTCTTTCAGTCTTAGGTTTGTATCCCAGCACAGTGGTTTTTTGAGCCTGGAAAGGAAGCTGGGGGGGGTCATATTAGCAGTACATCCTTTGTAGCATTGCTCAGCTACTCTTCTTTGATTTCTTGAGGAGAAATAGGAAGAAAAAAGTCTGAAGACAAAACTGCAATGAGTTTCCTGTTCCATTGTCTCATCAGTCCATCTGATCTCGTGGCTAATGTCACTTACAGGAACCGTTAACAGTTATGTTTATTTTTTTGAGGTCTCGACCTCAGCCACTGGCTCTTTTTGTTAATCTTTTACCTTTTGTCGTGTCCTCTCCCTTGTTGGTGATTCAGAAGATAAAGCTCTGGGAATGACAGCCCCTGGCCGTCTCCCAAAGGATCTAGGTGCCAAATGTCTTCAGGGTCACCATGTGAAATTGGAAGGCAGTCGTGGAATCTCAGTTTCATGCGGGAGGAGAGACTACATGACTGCACATCTGTAGTTGGGAAAATATATTTATGGAGCACTAGAAAGCCTTGCTGAGTGTATAGGGTAAAGGAGTCTGGCTGCCCTCTGGAGGAAGCATAACTGTATCCGAGGCTGAAATGGGATATCTTATATTTGCACAAAGACTCTAGTTTCATTTGTTGTACGAGAGGAAGAAAAAAGCGTGTGTACAACTATCTCATACCAAGGTTGGGAGAGGACCGGGGGCAAGAGAGTTTTTCTGTTCTTCTGATACTGACCTGAGGTAAAAAGAACTTTTTACTTTTACCCTGTCTCATTCCTTGTTAGTCTGTGAAATGTGAAAGGTGACTCCCCTAGGACTTGGACATTTTAGGCAACTTGTCTTTCTCTGCAGGATGCTCTAGCCTTGTGGACAGAATGGCATGACTTCACTGCTTTGCAGGCACCTCCTTTATTATCGTTTGTTCATTCAGCAAACTGTGTGAGTGGAGACTGTGCCAGGTCCTGTGCTAGATGCTCGAGGTGCAGTAGTCACTTTTTTTTCTCCTGTTGGTTTATCTGAGTGAATGTTCAAGTGAGTAGGTAAGGTAGACTTTTGTGAGCCTGTGGGAAGTAAGGAAATTAGAAATGGTCACACCTTTCTTTTATGCGCCTGTTTTTGTTTACCAGCTTTGGAATTTTTTGGATGAAAATTATTAAAAAAAAAAAAAAAACCACAACAACTAAAGCTGGAATCTTATTTGTAGTAAGGACAATGAAGAATGACTTTCCAAAGCAGATATCCTGTTTGTTTTAGACTCTGGGCTTTTCTGAATGAGAGAAAACATTCTTTGAACTTCATCATCTTGTATGGAGTTCCTGGCCATCCCCCTTGTTTTAGGAGGTTTCTCTGAAGCCCTCGCTCTTGGGGAACCAGGCAGCTTCAGCATAGCACTTTCTTCTGGTAATAAGTTAGACATGTACTCGTCTCATCATTCTCCATACAGTCAGGGGAAAAAGGTCATTTTAATGTGCTTTTAGAAAGTTCTGCTCTGAGGTTTATAGGGGCTGTTGGCCTGATTAGTGTTTAATTTCTTTCATTTTACTCTTCCATAGTAATGGCTGATACCTGCCTTTGTTGGAGCTCTGTTTACAGCCAGGTACAGAGGAAAGGGTTATTATTAGCATTACCCTAGAAATGCCTCTGGCTGTTCTGGGGTCTTTGCTGTTCTTTTGTGTCTTGACTCTGATGTGCTTTCTCTTTGTCTTTTGTCCTCAGCCTCAGACTATGGCATGAAACTGCCAATCCTGCGTTCCAACCCTGAGGACCAGATCCTGTATCAAACTGAGCGGTACAATGAGGAGACCTTTGGCTACGAAGTACCCATCAAAGAGGAGGGGGACTACGTGCTGGTCTTGAAATTTGCTGAGGTCTACTTTGCACAGTCCCAGCAAAAGGTGAGGTCCTGGTCAGGCTGCTGCTTGACCAGTGGGGGCATTGCTGCTCTTGGACAATCCATTATTACGGGGCTAGAGAGTGTCAGAGCCTCTCCAGAAAGGAAGAACAGATGAGTTCTAGAGAAGCGTGTTCCATAGTCCACAAGGCTGCATTTGTCTTGGAGGTTAGTGACAGAAAGCAATGCCAGAATCCTTGTTTTGGCAACTAACTGATCCTGTAAAGGCCCTCCTGGTTACTTCCCTCCATGGTTTGCTGCACCTTCACCTGGTTTTTAGCCTTATTTTTTATCTGTCCCTTCCTGTGAATTTCTTTCTCTCTATGCTAAGCTTTTTGTTTGTATTCTTTGTTCCTTAAGACCAGTATAAGACCTCCTTGGCAGCAAAGGAACATGGCTTTGATTTGACCCAGGTTAGGAATGCTAGTCACCCTGGATATCCAGACCCATCATTTCTTAAATTATTTCTGAACTTGAAGCCCAAGTAGGTACATGCTGCCCATCTGCTTGAAAGGATGTGAAGCTGATGATTTTGACGTTGTTTCGTTTTCTTATCCTGGAAGGTATTTGATGTGCGATTGAATGGCCATGTCGTGGTGAAGGACTTGGATATCTTTGATCGTGTTGGGCATAGCACAGCTCACGATGAGATTATTCCTATGAGCATCAGAAAGGGGAAGTTGAGTGTCCAGGGGGAGGTATCCACCTTCACAGGGAAACTCTACATTGAGTTTGTCAAGGTAATACCCCTATTCTGCCCATTGCTGAAGAGAGCGGGTACAGAGGAAGCTGTTTGCCGCTGTGTGGGGTTGACCACTGTTTCCCTTTTCCTAGGGGTACTATGACAATCCCAAAGTCTGTGCACTCTACATCATGGCTGGGACAGTGGATGGTAAGTTGTGTTTTGACCTGCTTTTTTGACTTGGTTGGAAGGATATGATTGAGGAAGCCTTTGGGAGATAATTAAGCTGATCACTATTTTGGAAACACTTAAAGCTAAATTGTAGGGAATTCAGAGTCAGTTGGATGGGGATGAAGTATAACATGGTACTAGCCACAATCTTTGGAGTCAGGTCTATGTATATCTTATTGCTGCCATTTAATCAGATGTTTGTCTTGGACAGATGCTTTTAATTTCCCTATAAATTGGGATTAATAATGGCACCTATTGGTGTGCCCTGACCTTTGTAGTCATTTGGGATCACCTAAAACCTGTCCTTATTCTGTTTGTTTGACATCTGTTTCTTAGGAGAAAAAAAGGTAAAAGAAGGAGTCCTGTAGGGTTTTGGTATGCTCTGAAAGAAGCTGGCATTGCTGGACTGCATTGGGACAAAACTTCACTTCTTTATGTCTCCTTATCCTTGGGATCCAGCCTTAAAGTATATCTGTCTCTTCCTCAGGGCTTAGATTCTCCTGGCTGCCAGCATCTCAGGCTGATTTTTGAAGAGAAAGCTGTGTCTTTGTGACATTTCTCCCCCATTCCACCTTTGTACCTTTTCCTAACTCATCTTGAATGCACTGAGGATTTCATCCTATTGTCTTGATGTCCCCCAAATGCTGATATTCTGACATCTTGGAGGATGGTTGTTTTACTACCAAATAGACCTGTGTTTAAGTCTCTGAGGAGGCAGGACAGAGAGGGATGGTGTGTGCTAGGAACCCAGAACTCTCCAGGTCAGCTTTTCTTCAGTTGCTGTAGGAATCAAAAGGGAATGTGGGCTTGTGGGAGGAGGAGGGATTTGAAAAGGTTAAATTTTAGGCATTGGGTCATTGTCCCTGTCCAGTCTGGTCATCTTGGGGCTCTGTAAAAGTGGAACAGGAAGGTAAGATAGTGAACCTCCCTATGAGCAGGGCTTTTTCTACTTACTAGTTAAATCTAAAGTTTTTGCAGCATTCTGCTGTTCTATAGGCCAGAGGCTATTTCTGTTACTTCTGGTCTTTCCTCTGGACCCAGGTTCAATCACGGGAATCTCTTTATTGTGGCTCATTTGCTGCTTTTTAAGGGTCTTCTTACTTACATGTTGTGGGTCTTAACAGTGTTTTCTTCCTGTGTTAGATGTACCAAAGCTTCAGCCTCATCCGGGATTGGAGAAGAAAGAAGAGGAAGAAGAAGAGGAAGAATATGATGAAGGTTCTAATCTCAAAAAACAGACCAACAAGAACCGGGTGCAGTCAGGCCCCCGCACCCCCAACCCCTATGCCTCGGACAACAGCAGCCTCATGTTTCCCATCCTGGTGGCCTTCGGAGTCTTCATTCCAACCCTCTTCTGCCTCTGCCGGTTGTGAGAACAAAAGACCATCCTGAACAGGATGGAGGGGTGTGGGAAAGAAACCAGCCATATTGGTTTTGGTTTCTATATTTTTCACAATGATTAATGAAAGAAAAAAAGACAAAAAATCACACACAAATTAAAGGAGATTAAAAAGAGGCAGAGCAAGTAGAGAGCAGCCCTCATTTACCACCTGGTCCCAGACTTGCTTCAGTCCTCAGCCTCTGTTTGTGGCTGGCCCCCAGCTGTCTCTTTCCTCTTGAGGATACTTAGGGTAAACTAGATGCTTTCTGCTCAAGGATCCTCATTTGTATTCCTAGTGGAAAGGACTCTGAACTCAGAGGAGTCACTGTTTTTGAGGTCAGAAATTAACAGCAGGGAAATGCCATCTTATTACCTGAGACGACCAGCACTGGGAGTTAGGTATGGTCTGAAGTTTTGTCCAGATAAGACTTTAGATGTCCTGGGATTGAAAGAATGTGTGTGAAGGGGTAGAATTTGTGTGGTAAAGATAAAAAAGAAAGTAGGGAGATTTAAAAAAGAAAAGAAAAGAAAATGCTTCCTTATTTGAAAGCCTTTCTGTATTAATCCAACGATGGTCCCATCTTTAGCGTTTGAGCTTTGTCATTGCTTATCTCCCTGACATGTGCCAGTTAGAGGACTGTCTGGTATCCAAGACGACTAGGTTGTGTCAGGTCCTCAAACTGCCTCTGACTTGTTACCACAACAAATCATTTTGATTTCAGTGCCTGTTGGGGACTTGATTTCTTCTCAGTTTTTTTTTTGACCCTTTAATCTGGCTAATTTGAAATTTCTTCTCCTTCTTAACCATCCTACTAAGTTATAGCCAAGAAGGGAAGGAGACATGGGGATTTAGGGTTCTCTGCTTGAATGTTTTCTCCTTTACCACCTCACCTTGTTGGTACCTCCCTCCCTGGATCTCTGAGCCAGCAGCCAGGAGGACCTGACCCAGCAGTTCTTTACTGGCCCCTTTGTAGGGTCTTGCTGCCAGGGGGCAGGGATGCTTTCCAGCCTGCAGCAACAGAACACTTGACCTTAAAAGTCTCTTCTGGTCTTTGGATTAGAAAAGGCTGATGTTAGCATAGCTTAAGAGCAACCTCAGAGACTTGAGCCCTACTAAGTGACTGACCACTGTTTAGAGTGTCTGGTATCTGATGTTCATTTATTCACGTGTTCTTGTGTGTCACCGTTCAGCCAGTTTTGGTTTATGCCTAGAGTTGCTTCAAGGAACTAGACTAATTGGCTATATAGGCCCAGTGACGCTTCTTATTGATCTTAATAGTATGCCCCTCCCTCCCCTGTCCTTTCATGTCCCTATCCAAGTAGTAGTCATGTTCTTGGTATGATGGGACTGAAGGAATTCCAGTCAGCCAGAGCCTTGGCAGCTCTGAAGCTAACCTTAGCATCTAAGAGTCTATCTTGAATTCCCTGGAAAAATTTCTATAGGAAGTAAAGCTTCCCTGGTCCCCTCCTTTCTGGTCACCATCATCCATTTCCCAGTTAGGGCAACAATAAAGGAGGACCCAGCCAAGCTAGAAGGAATTTTGTGGACGGGAGACAGTGGGATTAGCTTCAGCTTGGGCTGGAGCAGTCGGTATAGGATCTCAGGCCAGGCCCATCTTTCTAGAATGTGTTTAATTTTGAGTTTACTTTATTAGATATGTTTTTTAAGAGCTCTGTATATTTGAACTGCTCTTTATGTGACAAAATAGGTAGCTCTTGGGCTCATGTCTTGGGTTTTGGCTCTTTAATGATTACTCTAGGCCAGCATTTAGTCATTTGAGAATTGTAGCCTTTTGTTTTTGCTAACTTAGGTCTCAGTGCTAGGGTATTGAGTCAGGTAGCTGGAGGACTGTGGCCTGAGGCTGCAATCAGAAGAACACTTCCCATAGTGCTTCATGAGGCTCCCCTGCTTCTAAAGGATGAGGTACTGTAGCCTTGGTCTTGGGGACCACCTGCCTGGGGCAGTGGACATCCTAACTAAATGGGCTCCTGGCAGTAGCTTATGTTCCTATCCCATCGAAATTCCCCAGACCTCTGGGACCTGCCATTGGATTAGACAAGATGAAGAAGGAGGACTTGCTGCCTCCGTTTTGCCTTGTTTGTTAGTTTGCCTAGGTCTCTCTGAGGAAGGAGGGGGTCCCGCCTCCACCTCAACACATCCCCTTCAGTGACTCAGAGTCTCAGAAGGAAACCCTGACTCCTGGGGCCATTTCCTAATGGTACTGTAAGCCAAGCAGCTTTGCTTCTGCCTCTGTTTCCAAGCCCACCCTTTTCCCCTGAGCTCAGGGTTAGGGATGGGCACTTTCCTCTCTGGTTGTGTTGGAAAGGAAGGAACATCTTCCTATGGCTAACAAAAACTAAAGGGGAAATGAGGAAACAGGAAGAAGTATGGTGGGGGTTGGGGTAGACTCCCCTGGAGCCAAGCCCACCTGGTTAACAAGAGCTGCCTAGGGCTGGCCACAGCTGGCTCGTGATGCTGAACTTGAAAGTTTTTTTTTTTGTTTGTTTGTTTTTTTTATTGTGGCTCCTCCAAGATATAGGTACGTGAAGTTTAGGTTAAAGGGTTGGGATTCTTTATTTTTGTTTTTGTATTGTATGTGTCAAGAATTACTCTGTTGTTCATCTTTTGCTTTTTGCACTGTTTGTTCCCTGTCTGTATTTTGAGCTTAGTGTTAGCACTGAGAGGCTCCACCATAGGGAATGCATGGGAGGTAGTGAGGGGTGTCAGTGAGGGGGTGGGTGGAGGAAAGGCCCAGGCTCTTCTACTGAATCTGTACTCTGTCCTAGGTTTTTAGATCCCACTGAGCCCAGCTGGCTGAAAACAAAGACAGTCAGGGTGAAACTTCTTTTGCCAGAAGTGTGGCCTGAGTTGAATTTCCGGGAGGATGATGCAGATGTCTGCTGCGGAGATGGGCTGAGAGTTCTGCAGTCTAGCTCTGACTTGGGTTAGGGGCCAGTTGGTCTCTAATCAGACTTTTTTGGGTCTCACTCATGCTTACTGAAACATCATGCCAAGAAACTTTGGGATTCATGTCCCTTAACCCGGATTCATTTTTCTGAAAAATCTCCATTGTTGAGGAGAGGCTGCTCAGTGGACACCCCAAGTTCTCATGACTGGGAAGATAGTTTTCTTCAGTTGTCAATGGTGTTAGCCTCCCTGGAAGACTAGCCCTGCCCGCAGGGCCACCTGTTGGTTTGAGAGCATGTTCGTGTTCTCTTGCTTTCATTGTCTAAGAGCTACTGGGATCACGTTAGTGGGCACTTAGGCTTTGATGAGACGGCAGTTTGAGTTAAGTTTACCTCCCCCTTTCTGTGCCTGGGAACTGTTTGGTCCAGCTTTAGAATTGTGATTTTGACTTCCTTATCTCTTGGGAGAAGCTTCTGTTTTAAGGAATTTCTCTTCCTTCTTATCCTGCCTCTAGCCTCTCCTGGAAAGGCCTGGCTATGGATTCTAGAATCTCAACTGAGAATTTCAGAAAACAGCAACAGTATTTTCCTTTTCCTAGTGCTAACATCCCTTTCCCTAGAAATTGGCTCACCTTGGGAAACCCAGGGAAAGAATCAACAGGTTCTCTGCCCTCCCTGGGGATTGGGGAAGGAGCCACCCCGGTCAGCACAGTGCCTTTTCCTCTCCTGCTCTGAGCCAGGGTGGGGCATTCCCTCTAGATTCAGGTCTGGGCAGAGGTCCCATAGTCCCTGCCATGGGGCTGCTTCCCTGTCCCTTCCCTCCCCTTTGCTGGCCTACTCTGACATAATTCAAGTGTCTTCTTGCCTTGAGGATCCTTAATGGCATCAAATGGAATATTGTCCTCCATGCCTCTCCAAAAGGACCTAGGAGAGTAGGTGAGCTTTCCGAAGTGAGAGATGAATCTGTTTTGTTCGTTTGCTTTAAAGGGCAGGGTGGGGAGGTATGCTTTGGGCCTCCTCCTCCTGTGGCCCTGGAGGAAGGAGAGACTGAGGCAAGGCAAAGTGATATATAGTACACTGAAGCAGAACCAGAAACACCCAGGAACTGTTCAGAAGTCTCAGAAGAAATCTGCTTCTCTTTGATGGAAAGATATAATTAATGATTAAAGAGCTCCAAGAAAATTGCAAAGAAGCCTTAATAATGTTCACGCTTTAGGAAGGTCAGAGCAAGTTTTCTCTTCCAGTCCAAGCTAAGATGCTCTGTATTTAGACCTCCCCTGGGGCAAGAGGACTAGGTTTTCTTGTTTTGTTATGAGACTAGATTGGTACCAATAGATCAGCTGCCTAGTGAGGGCGGGCTTCTTCTCTGCACCTGTGTGGCTTGCTTCCAGTCTGGCCTGTCCTTTCTAGCTGCCTTTTGTCTAGCCTGTGATGAGGGGCCAGATCATCTTGATAAAAGCAGGTGATTTGGGGTCTAGCTGGGTTGGCAGGAAAAAAGCAGGACTGATCTCTTGGGATGGGTTCTCCCAGGAGAATAAACACAAGGAGCCAGGATTGTGCTGGCAGCCAGGGAAACAGTAGTGCCTGTCTGAGTTGGCAGAGAGGCCTTGGCACCTCTTGCATCCAGGCAGTCTTGTGAGATGGGGGCACATAGCACTGGGGAAAGCAGAACTCTATTCTCACCTCTATTTTGAGCTTCAGTGCTTTATTTCAGTATGAGGAAAATCAACAAACTGAAGTGCGCTTTCCGTCCTTTCAAAGGACAACTGTCGGGAAGGGAGAGCCGAGTTTCGAGGTAGGAGGGGAGCATTGACAGGGAGAGACATTCTTGACTCCTCTCTTCTCTGGTGTGTCATGATCCAGGGAATGAAAAGAAATTTGACCCTGGATTGGTTCTCTCCTTGGACTTAAGGAATGTTACCTTTTCCTTCCACGAAGTTCTCCCAGGCTAGGTAACTGCCCATTCTGAGCTCAGGACAGCCTCTTCAACCATTATTGGCCTAATCTGGCTTGTCAGGAAACCAACCCCACCCTTCCACATTAGGCCTGGCTGCTCTATTCTGTACCAAGTACTGGAGAAAAAGCGTCAAGTTCTTAGCCCTTGTAGCTTCTACTCTAGTTTCCCATCCTCTCTCTGTGGAGGCCAAACCAACTCTTTGTCAGCAGCCACAATATGCATTGACGGTGGCACAGGGAGATATAATTGAAGGGCTTTGAACCTGGCTGGCCGGGGAAGCTGTAGGGGTGGATAGAGCTGGCTTTCCTTCTGGGCTGTCTCCATCTGACCCTACCCCTTCCATGCCCCACCCCACTCCCACCAAAAAGTACAAAATCAGGATGTTTTTCACTGTCCATTGCTTTGTGTTTTAATAAACAATTTGCAGTGACACTCTGTGTTGGGACTGAGTTTGAACTTGATCACAAAGTGTTGAAGTGATGGGGTAGGATAAAGGAGACTCAGGGGTTCACTTGGCTCCAGAGTTCTCCTGTGACAAGGCTGGGAACTGTTATCCATTCAGCTGTGTGTTTTTTGCTGTTCTTCTCTCCTGGATGTTTGCTTAGGAGAATCAATCTGTAAAACCCTTCCCGGTCATTTCAACTAGCAGCTCGTTTAAGGATAAAAAGTTTGTTTTCACTTTCACTGGAACAATTAAGCACTGACTGTCCCACTCCTAAGGCACACTGGGCCTGTCGCTGCCTCTTCTCACCATTCCCTTAGCCTCCATGATAGTGCATGGACAAGCTAAGCTAACCTAAGCCATAGGAGATTTTTTTCTGCTTGCTCCTTTTCTGGTGCCTTGTCATTGTTGACTACATTAGGAAGAGCAGAGTTGCGAGATAGGAGGGGAGCACTGAAGGGATTTTTTTCCTATAATTTATAAGCCACATTTTACAGGTGAGGAATGTTGAGCCGGGTGTGGTGGTTCATGCCTGTACTCCTAGCACTTTGGGAGGATGAGGCCAGCAGATTGCCTGAGCCCAGGAGTTCAAGACCAGCCTGGACAGCATGCTGAAACCCTGTCTCTACTAAAAATACAAAAATTAGCCAGGCATGGTGGTGCATACCTGTAGTCCCAGCTCAGGAGGCTGAAGTGGGAGAATCACTTGAGCCCAGAAGATCAAGGCTCCAGTGAGCCAAGATTTCACCACTGCACTCCAGCCTGGGTGACAGAGTGAGACCCTGTTTCTCACACACACAGAAAGAAACACTGAAGCTCAGAAAAGTTCATTAACATACCCCAGACTAATCTAGTAAATGGTCAAGCCAGGGTTCAAATCCAGTCTATCTGCCATCAGAGCCTAAGCTCTTTAAAGCTGTAAAGATCATTACAGCTGTCCATTATTGAGCCCTTGAAATGGGCTGGGCACAATGTCCAACGTTTTACAGATGTCATCTCTCTTATCTTTAGCAAACCAGTTGATGTTACCCTCTCAGTGACTTGCACAAGGCAGCACAACCAACCAAAGGCAGAGCTAGGGTTTGAAACCAGGAGTCTTGCTCTCAGGCATGACCCTCTACCGCCATGCATTTCTTCATGGTGCTGGGTGGCACAGCTCCAGAACCTACCTGCCGCATTTCTCCGAGTGGGAATGGAGGCTGCTGACTTGCAGGGGTGGGGATAGGTAGAGGTGTAGGGAGAGGAGTTTGGCCTGCCTCCCTCAGGTATCCCTTGAAGGGCAGAATTCAGTGTGCAGCTCTAAGAGTGAGGCCAGTGTTGATGGAGTCTGTTCTCAGGGTCCAAACAAACCAGGAGGCCCACAGAGAATTTCCTAGGCTGAGCCCAGCCATACGAGTTCTTTCCTAATTCAGATTTAGCTGTTACTATTTCACATAGCTTTGCATGAGCTGCCAGATGGGGAAGAGACCTAAAGAACTCCTGCTCTAGCGAGTTGCAGGGAGGGAAATTGTCTGACAGAAGATCTTGGGCCAAGGTCGGGGGGTTGTGTTGGACCACTCTGTGGGTCCAGATCTTAATCTTACTAAGGAAATAAGGCTCCCGGTTGGCTGGAGCCAGTGAGACCTTTCTCCATACTTAGTACCCCCATCCCCCATAAAGGAAGAGAGATGAGTTTTTCCAGTACTTACTGAAAAGCTCATTGCTGTTGCAGTGGTGAAGGGTCAAGGGAGAAAGGAAGCAGAGCATGGAGGTCCTGGAGCAGGCTTGCCTCTGCTGTCCAACAACCTAAAGCCACAGGCACCTCGCTGCAGCGCTCTGGCCCAAGAGTCTCACTTTTGTTTGTTCCTAACCGCTTAACGTTAGTATGAAGTAACCCACTTGCTTTGTCACTGCGCTCTCTCACCCGGCTCTGTGGCTTTTCCCTGCCCCGGCGCCTGCCCTCAACAGAGGGGGCCTGGAGAAAGAGGCCACTTGTATATATTGCCATAGCGACCATTCATGGGACACTCTTCCTGCCACGAGCATAGTGCTTTTGTTGCCGTTTTATGTCTCCTCTTCATAACAATCCTAGGAAAGACGTGTGACTAGCCTGACTTGTAAATGAAGACACAAAGGCCTCAGGGGAGAAACGACCTGGCCAGAGTCACGTAGCTGGTAAGTGGCAGAGCGAAGACTGGAACCCAATGCTGTGTGACCCCAAAATCTGTGCTTTCAGTGCCATGATATACTAGTTTTAAAGAGGAACGTTTTGAATATTGATAACTGATGAATCTATGATTACATGGAGATTTTACTATTTCTCTGAAAAGTAAAGTAACTTTTAAGACTGATATAAAGATCTATGAATATATGCAGAAATAAATTTTTTAAAAAGTATTCGGAGTACAAAATTTGGAATATCATTTTCTTTTCTTTTTGAGACAGTTTTGCTCTGTCACCCAGGCTGGTATGCAGTGGCAAGATCTTGGCTCACTGCAGCCTTGACCTCCCAGGCTCAAGCAGTCCTCCTACCCCACCCTCCTGAGTAGCTGGGACTACAGGTGTATAGCCACCACACCCAGCTAATTTTCATATTTTTTGTAGAGAGTTTTGCCATGTTGCTCAAGCTGGTCTCGAACTCTTGGGCTCAAGTGATCTGCCCACCTTGGCCTCCCAAAGTGCTGGGATTAGAGGTGTGAGCCACCGCACCTGGCCTGAAAAATCATTTTCATCCCTGTCACTCTAATCCCTAAAGGATAATACAGAGGACAGTCTGGTGTGTATCTTTCATTTTAAATGGTTTTACATATATACACACACACAGAGTCTTTTTAAACAAATGGGAATACACTATACATATCATTCTGTGCCCTTTTTATTTAATATGTCTTAGAGAGTTTGTTCATACAGATAGGTCAGTACATAGAGATTTTCCTCAATCTCAATGGATGCACGATATTTTATGGTTAGATTTTAATTATTTTACCCATCCCCTGTTGATGAACATTAAGATACTGCTCATTTTTTTTGCCAGTGCAAACTGCTGCAGTGAACATGTATATACATGTATCTTTGTGCATATGTGCAGGTGTTTCTTTAGAAAATTCCTTTCAGGAATTGCTGGATCAAGCAATATATACATTAAAAAATTTGAGGCCGGGCGCGGTGGCTCACGCCTGTAATCCCAGCACTTTGGGAGGCTGAGGCGGGTGGATCACGAGGTCAAGAGATCGAGACCATCCTGGTCAACGTGGTGAAACCCCGTCTCTACTAAAAATACAAAAATTAGCTGGGCATGGTGGCGTGCGCCTGTAGTCCCAGCTACTCAGGAGGCTGAGGCAGGAGAATTGCTTGAACCCAGGAGGTGGAGGTTGCGGTGAGCCGAGATCGCGCCATTGCACTCCAGCCTGGGCAACAAGAGTGAAACTCCGTCTCAAAAAAAAAAAAAAAAAAATTGAGAGTACTGCCCTCCATGAGGCCATATGAATTTTTACTCACCAACCTTGTGCTGTGACTTTGGAATACGCCAGAAATCTTTTTTGGAAACAAATAGGATATAAATAATAAATAATGCTTTTTAAAAACAGCCCTCTGGCTGGGTGCAGTAGCTCACGCCTATAATCCCAGCACTTTGAAAGGCTGAAGTGGGTGGATCACCTGAGGTCAGGAGATCAAGACCAGCCTGGCCAAACATAGTGAAACCCCGTCTCTACTAAAAATACAGTATTAGCCAGGCGTGGTGGTACATGCCTTAATCCCAGCTACTCAGGAGGCTGAGGCTGGAGAATCTCTTGAACCCAGGAGGTGGAGGTTGCAGTGAGCCAAGATCATGCCATTGCACTCTACCCTGGTGACAGAGCAAGACTCTCTTAAAAACAAACAAACAAACAGCCCTCAGCCAGAGAGTGAAGTGACTTGGTACTAAGGAAATTACTAGCTCTCAGTCCCAGACCACCAGCCGTGCCTGTAATCCCAGCAATGACTTGCTATTTCAATGCATGCCATCTCTAGGGAGGTGGCAGAAAGCAGGACTGAACTTTCAGTCTCAGCAGAAAAAAGCCAGCTGATGTCTTGCTTACCTTGGTTACACCAGCTCTGGGCCCCACCTGTGTGGCCTGATTTGAAGGCAGACTGCCTGGCTACTCTGGGACTGCCCTGGGAAACAGCCACTGTCACACCTCTTGGAGGAAAACAGTCAGCTGGAGGGAGTCAGCCCTGAGCTGGGGGGAAAGGGAGGCTGGCCCTTCTGCTTTTGGTGTCGGAGTTACTCTGTAGTACGTTAGTCTCCATTTTCCTTCTTCCCCCAAATAAAGTGTTAGTTAGTAGATATAATTTTCAAAAGACATTTTAAGAGAGCCTTCTAATGCACCTCAAAAAATTTGATGCAGAAAGGCAGATTGGAGGTTACAGCCGTAATTTTTCCTGCCCCTTTAAAAAATGAAATTATATGTATTTCCTTCCCTTCCTTTTCTTTTTTCCTCATTTCCTTCCTTTCCCTCCCTCCTTTCTTACAGAGTCTCACTCTGTCACTTTTCTAACTCCTGGCCTCAAGTGATTCTCTGGCCTTGGCCTCCCAAAGTGTTGGTATTACAGGCATGAGCCACTGTGCCCAGCCCATCTATTCCTTTTAAACACAATTCATAGGTAGTAGCCAGAGAGAGTACAGGCCCTGACTCATGGCAGTATTTAAAACAAACAAACAAACAAACAAACAAGCTGGGTGCGGTGGCTCACACCTGTAATCCCAGCACTTTGGGAGGCCAAGGCGGGCAGATCACAAGGTCAGGAGTTTGAGACCAGCCTCCCTAACATGGTGAAACCCAGTCTTGACTAAAAAAAACACAAAAATTAGCCAGGCGTGGTGGCGTGCGTCTAATCCCAGCTACACAGGAGGTGAGGCAGGAGAATTGCTTGAACCCGGGAGGCGGAGGTTGCAGTGAGCCAAGATCGCCGTCACCGCACCCCAGCCTGAGCGACAGAGTGAGACCAATCTTAAAAAAAAACAAAACAGAAAATGTTGATTAAGTTTGAGGTTGCTTTTAAATTTTAAAAGAAAATAGGGCAACTCTGGCATAGAGTCTGACTTCTCGACACAGATCCAAAGGTATTTTTCTTTTTCTTTTTTTATTTATTTTTTCTTTGAAAGAAAGAAAAGAGAATGAAAGAAAGGGAAAAAGAAGAAGAAAAAGAGGGAGAGAGAACGGGAATCTTGTTCTATCGCCCAGGCTAGAATGCAGTCTGAAAATAGGTATTGAAAAGCTCTTTTATACTAATAATTATGTTATACAATGGAGACAGGAAGGAATAAGGGAGGAAAATAACAAACAGCCAACTAATATTTCATTTAAACCTATGAAATGCTATGCAATTGCTGGGGAGTGATTTACTTCCAACCATGTGGTCACTTTTAGAATACATGTGATGTGTTACTGAAGAAAATGTATGTTTTGTGGATTTAGAGTAGAGAGTTCTGTAAATGTTTATTAAGGTTACTTGTTCGAGGTCTAAGTTCAAGTCCCAGGTATCCTTGTTAACCTTCTGTCTCATTAATCTGTCCAATATTGACAATGTAGTGTTAAAGTCTCCCACTGTTATTGTGTGGGAGTCCAAGTCTCTTTGTAAGTCACCAAGAAGTTGCCTTATGTATCTGGGTGCTCCTGTATTGGGTACGCATAGACTTAGGATCGTTAGCTGTTCCTGTTACATTGATCCCTCTACCATTATACAATGTCTTTCTTATCTCTTTTGGTTTCTGTTACTTTAAAGTCTATTTTATCAGAGACGAGAATTGCAACTCCTGCTTTTTTTGTTTGTTTTTTGTTTTTTTTTCCTCTCCATTTGGTTGACAAATCTTCCTCCATCCCTTTGTTTTGAGTCTCTGTATATCCTTGCATGTGAGATGGGTCTGGATGCAGCTTACCGATGGGCTTTTTGGAATGGCTGATACTGGTTGTTCCTTTCTGTATATAGCACTTCTTTCAGAAGCTCTTGTAAAGCAGGCCTGGTGGTAATGAAATCTCTGAGTACTTGCTTGTTTGTAAAAAATTTTATTTTTCCTTCACTTATGAAACTTAGTTTGGGTGGATATGAAATTCTGGGTTGAAAGTTCTTTTCTTTAAGGATGTTGAATATTGGCCCCCACTCTCTTATGGCTTGTAGGGTTTCTGCTGAGAGATCTGCTGTGAGTCTGATAGGCTTCCCCTTGTGGGTAACCTGACCTTTCTCTCTGGCTGCCCTTAGTATTTTCGCCTTCATTTCAACCCTGGTGAATCTAATGATTATGTGCCTTGGGGTTGCTCTTTTTGAGGAATATCTTTGTGGTGTTCTCTGTAGTACCTGGAGTTGAGTATTGTCCTGCCTTGCTAGGTTGGGAAAGTTTTCCTGGATAATATCCTGAAGAATATTTTCCAGCTTGGATTCATTCTCTTCATCACATTCAGGTACACCTATCAAACGTAGATTAGGTCTTTTCACATAGTCCCATATTTCTTGGAGACTTTGCTCATTCCTTTTTACCCTTTTTTGTCTAATCTTGTCTTCTCGTTTTATTTCGTTAAGTTGGTCTTCGACCTCTGAAATCCTTCCTTCTGCTTGATCAATTCGACTGTTAAAACTTGTGCGAACTTTGCGAAGTTCTTGTATTGTGTTTTTCAGCTCCATTAATTCACTTATATTCCTCTTTAAATTATCTATTCTCGTTAGCATTTCGTCAAACCTTTTTTCAAGGTTCTTAGTTTCTTTGGATTGGGTTAGAACATGTTCTTTTAGCTCACAGAAGTTTCTTATTATCCACCTTCTGAAGCCTGATTCTATCAATTCCTCACATTCATTCTCCATCAGGCCTTGTTCCCTTGCTGATGAGGCACTACAATCCTCTGTAGGAGGAGAGGCATTCTGATTTCAGGTGTTTTCAGCCTTTTTGCGCTGGTTTCTTCCCATCTTTGTGGATTTATCCACCTGTCGTCTGTGTAATTGCTGACTTTCAAATTAGGTCTCTAAGTGGACGTCCAGCTTGTTGGTGGTAAAGTTTTTTCTGTTTCTTAGTTTTCCTTCGGCAGACGCCCCTCCCCCACAGAGCTGGACCTTCCCGGGTTCAGCTGTACTTACTGTGAAACTCTAAATCCTCAGCAGTTCCAATTGCTGTTTTTTTTTTTTTTTTTTTTTTTTTTTGCGGGGTCGGGGGACCAGCCTTCCCCTGCAGTGACCCACTATGCCGGCTGAAACAGCGACGTTAAGATTTGTGGTGCTTTTCCGCCCGGGAATCTCCCAGTCTGGTTCCCCGCTTCAGTCTGCTTTTCAATCAGCTGAATGGGAGACTGCCTTCCCGGAGCTCCAAACGCCAACTAAAAGGGCCGCCTGGGCGCCTGCAAAACAACTGCACTGGCCAAAAGACTCACGCTGGCGACCCGTGGGGCTCCTCCGCCAGGAATCTCCTGGTCTGTGGGCAGTGAAAATCGTCTGAAAATGTGGCATCCACTCACTCTCTGCACTTTCAGCGGGAGCTACAATCCTGAGCTGCTGCTAATTGGCCATCTTGGATCTCTCTCCCTCTTTTTTTTTTTTTTTTTTTTTTTGAGATGGAGTCTCGCTCTGTCACCAGGCTGGATTGCAGTGGCATAATCTCGGCTCACTGCAACCTCTGCCTTCCAGGTTCAAGTGATTTTTCTGCCTCAGCCTCCTCAGTAGCTGGGACTACAGGTGTGTGCCACCACGACCAGCTAATTTTTGTATTTTTAGTAGAGATGGGGTTTTACCATGTTGGTCAGGCTGGTCTCAAACTCCAGACCTCGTGATCCACCTGCTGGGGCCTCCCAAAGTGCTAGGATTACAGCTGTGAGCCACTGTGCCCAGCCGGTATTTTCTTTTTAGAAAGTATACAACCAGCCCATGATTATATGCTTGAGATAAAATAGTACAGAAGTAGCTCTAAATCATGTCAAAGTGAATATATTTCCTTTAGCCCCATTTGATACTCTCTTCTCCAGAAGTCATCAAGGTTAGTGTTTTAATGTATATCTAGACCTCTTCCTTTATAATTACAAATACACATTTATATCTGTATCTATGTCTATCTGTCTTTTTTTTTTTTTTTTTTTGAGACAGGGTCTCACTCCCATGGCCCAGGCTAAAGTGCACTGGCACAATCATGGCTCATGCAGCCTTGAATTCCTGGGCTTGGGTGATTCTTCCACCTTGGCCTCCTGAGTAGCTGGGACTATAGGCATGTACCACCACACCCAGCTAATTATAGTATTTTTAGTAGAGACAGGGTTTTGCCATGTTGCCCAAGCTGGTCTTGAACTCCTGGGCTCAAGCATTCTGTTCACCTCGGCCTCCCAAAGTGCTGGCATTACAGGCATCAGCCACCATACCTGGCCCACATCTATATATTTATACACTTTTATTTTATTTTATTTTATTTTGAGACAGGGTCTTGCTCTGTCACCCAGGCTGGAGTGCAGTGGTGCGATCTTGGCTTACTGCAAACTTCGTCTCCAGATTCAAGTGATTTTCCTGCCTCAGCCTCCTGAGTAGCTGGGATTGCAAACGTGCATTACCACGCCCAGCTAATTTTTGTATTTTTAGTAGAGACAGGATTTCACCATGTTGGTCAGGCTGGTCTGGAAGTCCTGACCTCGTGATCCACCCGCCTTGGCCTCCTAAAGTGCTAGGATTACAGGTGTGAGCCACCACGCCCAGCCTATACTTTTTTATTTTAAATAAGTGGAGTTCTTGGCTGGTTGTGGTGAGCTATGATTGCAGCACTGCTCCAGTCTGAGTGACAGAGTGAGACCCTGTTTTAAATAAATAAATAAATAAATAGGATTCTGTGCCTTCCTTTTTGCCCCACTTAATATGTTTGATATCTTTCCATACTAATATATATATATATCTCATTTTTTAAAACAGCTCTGTGCAACATGAATGGATACAAATGTAATTTATTATAAATTGTCAATATTATAAATCTCTGTGCATACATATAGGGTAAATTCCTGGATGTGGACTTGCAGGTGAAGAGGTAACATTTGCCATCATCCCTAGAAAGAGAAAAGCCAGGGTCCAAGTAACTAGTCTTGTTGCTCTGAGAACAAAGCTTCCATAGACAAGTATATGGGAAATGGCCACATGCTAAACCACCTTCTTGGCCATTCACAATCAAGTATCGTATTAAAAGTTCTGGAAATTCTTCAGTAACCACTGTCTGTTGAGTGATTTTGAAAGAGTTGTTTGCAAAAGGAAAGACTTTAATTCTTTGTACATATTTTTCAAAATCTCCCTGCGAATTGCTTGAACCTGGGAGGCGGAGGTTGCAGTTAGCTGAGATTGCGCCACTGCACTCCAGCCTGGGCGACAGAGCGAGACTCCGTCTCAAAAAAAAAAAAAACCTCCCCGAACAGTTTGTTAAATGCCACTATATGCTAATCTCTCAAAGACAGTACAGCATTTGGGTAGGAACTTGGCCATACACTGTGCCACCCAGCTGGGCGGCTGGGGTGGGGTCAAGTTTGTACTTTGTCCAGGAACCAAGAGAGGCCTGTTTTGGTGGCTTTGGTGAGAAGGACTCAGCAAGCAAGGCCTGGGAAGAACGTCTGGAGGCACTAGGGGAGGGTTGCAGTTTTACTGTAACCTGGCTGAGAAGTAACATCAGACCTAGCAGACACACTGCATCAGTCAGGTCCAGGCCTCCAACACAGAACAGCGCAGATCTAGAATCCCTAGAGAAGGAACCCCTTGGAGTGGAAGAGGGTGGACCACATTCCCCTGTTGACCCACTTCTGGCTAATTGGTGAAGTCATGGCTAACTTCCAAGGCTCAGTGCAGATGTTGCCTCTGTGAAACCTTCCCAACCCCTCAAACTCTTACAGCCAGGTTAGAATAAACCACTCCTGGCCGGGCGCGGTGGCTCAAGCCTGTAATTCCAGCACTTTGGGAGGCCGAGGCGGGGGGATCACGAGGTCAAGAGATCGAAACCATCCTGGCCAACATGGTGAAACCCTGTCTCTACTACAAATACAAAAATTAGCTGGGCGTGGTGGCGCGCGCCTGTAGTCCCAGCTACTTGAGAGGCTGAGGCAGGAGAATTGCTTGAACCCGGGAGGCGGAGGTTGCAGTGAACCGAGATTGTGCCACTGCACTCCAGCCTGGCGCCTGGCGACAGAGTGAGACTCTGTCTCAAAAAAAAAAAAAAAAGAATAAACCACTCCTGTGTATATTCCTAGCACCATTGCTGCATCTCATACAGTGCAGTCAATGAGTCTAGTTTGTCTTCCCGTCATACTAACCTGCCTTGTGAAGAGGAAGGGTCACATAATGAATTATATCAAAAGCGGGAGCTCCTCCATAGTGGGATACTGTTCAGGTTGTCCTTCAGCCATTACTGAGCACCTACCCTGTGTCAGGCATTAGCTGAACTACTGGGAATTCAGGGGTGAGGCAGACCCAATCCCTGCCCTCTTACATCTCCTGTAACCTAGCTCAATGTCTAGCCCAGGGCCTAGGCACACTAGGGCTTAGGGATGGCAATCTCATTGGAAAGTTTGTCTTGAAGCTGCCTTTGCATAACAAGCACCGTTTTAACTTACCTTCTATGCTAAATATATTAATAAACATTTTCTTTTTTCTTTTTTCTTTTTCTTTTTTTTTTCTTCTTTTTTTTTTTTTTGAGACGGAGTTTCGCTCTTGTTACCCAGGCTGGAGTGCAATGGCGCCATCTCGGCTCACCACAACCTCCGCCTCCTGGGTTCAGGCAATTCTCCTGCCTCAGCCTCCCGAGTAGCTGGGACTACAGGCACGTGTCACCATGCCCAGCTAATTTTTGTATTTTTAGTAGAGACGGGGTTTCACCATGTTCACCAGGATGGTCTCGATCTCTTGACCTCGTGATCCACCCGCCCTGGCCTCCCAAAGTGCTGGGATTACAAGCGTGAGCCACCGCGCCCGGCCTTAATAAACATTTTCTTAACATGCATTGTCCACTAATAGCTTCGTGTTAAAGAACAGGCCTTGAGTCAGATGGACCTGGATTCAAATCCCTGTTCCCTCCTCTTACTGCTTGAGGAACTTCAGACATGTTACCTGACTTCTCTGAACTTGAGCTTCCTGATCTGTAAAATGGAGATAGTAACACCTCGCAGGGTTGTTGTGAGGAGTCTGCCCTATAGCAAGTGTCCTGCCATATAGCGAGTGCACAGTAAACACTGGCCATTCTTGTTGGTGTGATTATTGGGAACTGGTTGCCATTGTGCTGTTGGTACTGGTGGTAGAACTCTTGGACTGAGAATGCCGAGACAGTGCACTGAAGATTGTGTGCTCTTTCAGAACAGGAGGAAGATGAGGAGGAAAGTTTATATGACGTAAATTCATTTGACCATAAGATATACATTTAAAGATCGTGGGCGACCAGGCAACCCTAGGCCCTCCACCTGGCAGGACCAAAGTTGGGGCAGGAGCCGCTGCCCCGCCCCCGGTCCCTGCCCCGCCCCTGCCCCTGGGCCCCGCCCCCGCTCTCCATAGTTACCGCGCTGTGGAGGCGGCGGCCATCTTGGCGGCGGAGCGATGAGCCGGTCGAACCCGAAGGCTGCGGCCTCGGCGTCGGCAGCTGGGCCCGGGGGGCTGGTGGCTGGCAAGGAGGAGAAGAAGAAGGCGGGAGGCGGCGTCCTGAACCGCCTGAAGGCGCGGCGGCAGGCGCCCCACCACGCGGCCGACGACGGCGTCCTGGCAGCGGTCACCGAGCAGGAGCTGCTGGCGCTGGACACCATCCGGCCCGAGCACGTCTTGCGCCTCAGCCGGGTCACCGAGAGTGAGTGCTGCGCGGGCCGCGCCCTCCCCTCGCGCCGGGCCCCGGCTCCTGGAGCCTTCCGCGGACCCGGCCGCTCGACTGGCGCAGGAGTTCCCCCAAACCCCCTGGGCCGGCCAGGCCGCGCTTCCCGCTGCCGCGCCGGCCGTGGTCTGCCCCCGCCACGCTCACGTAGCTCTGGTGGGGAAGGGCTCTCCTGGGCTTGACCGCATTCCTGTGAGTCCCGCCACGCTAGGATGCCCCTCAGCCGGTCAGTTCCCCAGGTCGGCCGGACCTGTTTGGGTAGAGGGCCTGGGTCAGCTGAACCGGATACTCCTGAGTCGGCAGGGAGCCGAGGTCCCCTAATAAATGGGCCCCTGGACCCCCAGTCTGGAACCCCGGCCATCCGTGAAGTTCCCGTTCAGCCAGGCGCCCCCAGCCGGTCTGCCCCAGCTCCGCAGCCCCCTGGCAGGCCAGAAGCCCTACCTGCTTCCTCCGCCCCGGCCCCATTGCCGCCCTCCCACGTTGCAGCCTGCTGGGCCTCCCTCCCCCTTCGGGTCCGAAGCGTTACGCCTTAGTGTGCAGGTGGGTTCTTACCCACAACACATGGCCGTGGCATTTCCTGCCCATTTAAAACTGTGCCACATTAAAACAAAAAATAAAGTCTCAGTTTGTGTACAAACTCCGACATGTGAATTCTGCTTTTGACATTTATTCTCGTGAATTAAGAATGACTTAAGGGTTTCAGAAATGCCTTTCCTGCACTAAAGGCAACCATCCTAAGCTTTTTCATTGATAGGAGGATGGGTGGGAAGAAAAATATTGCCCAGTCCCTGCCTTGGGTGACCTCCCTTTTTCTGTTCTCTGCCAAGCCAATCCCTGACTTGATGTCTTTTCTCTTGCTGCTGTTTCCACCCCCGGAGTGTGCAGTCACAGTTAGGCCTGTCTTGCCCTGCCCATCACTCCTGCCCTTCAGTCTCCTAACCCTGTGGCGGCAGCAGCATTCCCTGATGATAGAAGGTTGCCGTGGTGTCGTCTGAATTGCGATACCAGTCAGCCCAGGGCTGCTCAGGTGCACCTCAGATTGCTGATGGCAGCTCTAGTAATTTGGGTGGAAGTTTTGGTCCACCCTATGCGTAAAGGGAATTCTCATCTCAGAGAGTTTTGATTTGATTCTAGGTATTTGGATGCCCCTATTTCCTAGCACTGTTTGGGTTGGGACTGTCCTTAGCAGTCCTGAACGTATCTTTAGACATTCTTGCTATTCAGTTTTATTGCAACAGTGCGAAAAAGCTTTTTTATCTGCACCAGTTTTCATTTGGAGCTCTGAAAGTCCACAGTGCTCAGCACCTGGTCTTGGTAACCTCATGCCCTCTCCTGCCATGAAAGGTGAGTTAGGGTATTCTGTGCCTGGCCTTAAGCAGCATTCTCAGTGAGCACTCGGGTCCTGTCTGGGGGCTTGGGATTGTTGCTCATTGTCCAAACCCACCTCTGCAGCTTCTTGAAGAAAGCCACAGGTCAGAGCCTGGCAGCCTCTTTGTTACTCTTCTTAACGTCTTGTTCATTCTATCTAGCAGGTTATTTGAGTACTCTCTTAAGGGTGCAAAGCCAATGTTAGCCTTTTATCGGTTACAGAATAATAAATTCTCTTGCTATCTTACTAAAGAGACAACTTGTGGCTGGGTGCGGTGGCTCACACCTTTAATCTCAACACTTTGGGAGGTTGAGGCAGGCAGATCATGAGGTCAGGAGTTCAAGACCAGCCTGACCAACGTGATGAAACCCCGTCTCCACCAAAAATACAAAAATTAGCCAGGCATGGTGGCGCGCACCTGTAACCCTAGCTACTTGGGAGGAGGAGAATCGAACCCAGGAGGCAAAGGTTGCAGTGAGCGGAGATGGTGCCATTGCACTCCAGCCTGGGCGACAGAGCATGACTCTGTCTCCAAAATAAAAAAAAAAAAAGAGACAACTTACTTGTAAAACACGAAAACAGCTAACTCAGGCAATAAAAGATAAAGCATCAAAATGAATTGTGGAAAAGGTGCTATCTGGAATCATCCTAGAAAGAAATCAGTGAAATTTGCTGTGATCAATATTATTTGAATTAGCTGCTCAGGTTGTCACATCTACTTACTTGGGCCTAATGCCTTCACCAGCAGCTTTATCCTGTTGCCTGGATATGTATGGTCTACTGTATGATTTCGTGTAGCCCACAAACTAAGAATGGTTTGTACATTTTTAAATGGTTGAAAAAAACTTTAAAATCTTGTAACACGTGGTTATGTAAAATTCATATTTCAGTGTCCATAAATACAGTTTTATTGGAATATTGCCACAGTCATTCATTTGCGTATTGTTTGTGGATGCTTTGTGGCTACAATGACAGAGTTGAGTAGTTGTGACAGAGACCATGTGGCAGCAAAGCCTAAATTATTTAGAATCTGGCTCTTTACAGAAAGATTTGCCGATCTCGGCTTTCTTACACTGACAGTTGGCAAACTAGCACTGGCAGACGAGCACAGTATTATCTGCTAAGTCAGTTTAAATGTTTTAGATTGGAATTCCATACAAAGTTCTGCCCTGTTGTGATATCCAACTTGATAGATAATGAAGAATTTTTAGGTGTTTCCAAAGAAATCCCCCTTTTGTATCCCAGTTTCTTTCTTTCTTTTTTTTTTTTTTTTTTGAGGCAGAGTCTTGCTCTGTTGCCCAGGCTGGAGTGCAGTAGTGTGATCTCTACTCACTGCAGCCTCCACCTCCTGGGTTCAATTGATTGTTCTGCCTCAGCCTCCCAAGTAGCTGGGATTACAGGTGCGCACCACCACGCCTGGCTAATTTTTGTATTTTTAGTAAAGTCAGGGTTTCACCATGTTGGCCAGACTTTCTCGAACTCCTGACCTCATGTTCTGCCCTTCTCGGCTTCCCAAAGGGCTGGGATTACAGGCATGATCCACTGCGCCCAGCCTTCTACACTAGTTCTAAAAGTTTTGTAAGTTTTCATCCAAAGCAAGTCCTTGTTCTTTTTTTTTTCTTTGTTGGATGCCCTAATTCTGTTTATACGACTTCTGCTAACGATAACATGAGAAAGCTTTTGGGCGTATTTTAAGTGTATTGTGTAAGAAAAAAATCTGAGTTTGCTTCAGAACTTGAGAATTTAAAAAATGGTAGTTCTGGAGGATTATTTAACAGTATTGGTTTCTCTCTCTCATTTTCAGATTATTTATGTAAACCTGAAGACAACATCTACAGTATTGATTTCACCCGCTTCAAAATTCGAGATTTGGAGACAGGGACAGTGCTTTTTGAGATCGCCAAACCTTGTGTTTCAGGTAGGTCTCAATGTTGTAGTGACCACTAGACGTTGCTTTCGAGCCAAAGGTCTTTGAAACTCAAATCTTTGTGTGCCACTGAATCCTGTTTTTTGGACTCCACTGTGTCCCGCTTCTATGACTTCTTCCCATGGCCTGGCCTGCCAGGCATGGTGGTTTGAAGCTGTGTTCAGAGGCTGATGCTTGTTGAATGTCTCTGCTGGTCGCTGTGTTCCACATCTTTCTGCATATCCATATATGTAATCCTCACACCTGTGAGGAGTTACTATTATCTCCATTTTACAGCAAAGGATCTGAGGCCTAGAATCCCCAAGCAGCACTTGCCTAAGGTCCTGTGCTCGTTCATCTTATCATGTTGCCTCTAATTGGGAGAGAAATCCTTGAAATTAAACTATAATGAGGAATACTCACCTGAGCCTAGAGCCCTCTTGGAGGGTAATAGGAAAGATTCCAGTCCAGACATGAGGCAGTTTGAGCCATCTTCTCACTCTCCTTTATATAGTGCCATGGATTTCCCAGTAAGTCCTGGTTTGGATTTTAATCTTGACCATTTTCTGAAGGAACAGACCCAGGAACTCAACTACTTGGGGTTCCTTAAATTAGCCTGCAATAACTGCTTGCTGGGCTTGTGATACAGTGCCAGGGTGATTCATTCTGGCCAGGGGACCGCAGAAGCCTTTGGAGCACCTCATTGGAGGTTTAGCGCCCCCTGGAGTTAGTCATTTGTTAGAACACTGGTACAGATACCAGTAATAGCGTGGTTTGTAAACTTATTTTAATAAGCATTTCTCGTCTGATTTGCCACTCAGAAAGAGCCTGCAAATTTGATAAGGCCCTGCCTGGTTTTACCTCTACCTGGTGGCATTTATTCTTTCATAATCTAATACTGACCAGGGCACCTAAATGCTCAAGCTCATGGGTAGTGTTTTATTGGGATGGTCAGATCAGGACCAGCTAGTTTCCTGGGTCTATGGTGTTCTCATCCCTAAGCCACATATCCTAGTACCTGGGACATTTCAAGGACTCCAGGCCTACTACAGGTTTGTGGATTTGGATTAGACTCAGAGTTGTCATTTCAGTATAAGACAGGAACTGTTTCAAGAAGTTCAGCTGAAGATACTGTAGAGTATCTTGATGTTCAGGCTCTCTAGTTTTTACGTTTAAGGATCTTGATTCACTCGAATATCCCCACATTGAGGCTGGGTGCGGTGGATCATGCCTGTAATTCCAGCACTTTGAGAGGCTGAGGCCGGCAGGTCCCTTGAGCCCCAGGAGTTTGAGACCAGCCTGGGCAACATGGTGAAACCCTGTCTCTACAAAAAATACCAAAAAATTAGCCAGGTGTGGTGGCACATTCCTCTGATCCTAGCTATTCAGGAGGCTGCTTGAGCCTGGGAGTCAAGGCTACAATGAGCTGTGATTACTCCATTGTACTTCAGCGAGGGTGACAGAGTGAGACCCTATCTTAAAATAAGTCAATAAATAAAATATAAAAAAGAATATCCTCACACTGAATCAATACCTTCCTACAGAACTTGTTCTGATGAATTTGAATCCCCAAGATTTGCTCTCTCAGTCACACTGTTGGAACCAGGGTTCTAGAGTCTCTGGGTGTGAACCCCTACTCACCCTGGTTGCCCGGTCGTTGTTGGGCTTGTCACAGGCAGAGATGTTTGATGCTGAAAGAGACTTCTCTTATGTTGTACCCATGTACGGCTTAGACCTGGAGAAAATCTCCTTACTGGACACTGGCAGGTACTAACTCCTGTTCACATTAGAATGCTTGTTCTCTGATTCATTTTACAAATCTTTCATCTCCTGGGTTCAGGAATGGACTAAACCAGAGACCAGCATTAACCTTGTAGGGGCCCCCACATCTGCTTCACCCTTTCCCATGTGGTAAGGGTTAGGTCTGGTATGGCCTAGAAATAGATGTCAGTCAAGGAACTACAGTATCCCAAGGCTGTAGGTCACTGTCTTCTATTTAAATAACAAAAGTATTTCCAGTGGTTTATCTTTGCATGTCTGCCAGAAATTTTTATATTCATTGAAAGAACTTTTTGATAAGTGTCAACCTGTTTTTTTTTTTGGAGACAGAGTTCACTCTTGTTGCCCGGGCTGGAGTGCAATGGTGCGCCCTTGGCTCACTGCGACCTCTGCCTCCCTGGTTCAAGTGATTCTCCTGCCGCAGCCTCCCGAGTCGCTGGGATTACAGGCACCCACCACCACACCTGGCTAATTTTTATATTTTTAGTAGAGATGGGGTTTCACCATGTTGGCCAGGCTGGTCTCGAACTCCTGACCTCAAGTGATCTGCCCACCTTAGCCTTCCAAAGTACTGGGATTACAGACATGAGCCACCACGCCTGGCTGACAAGTGTCAACTTTTGTAGTCTCATTCTTTCAGGTTAGTGCTTCAACTTGGTCAGCTACAGACCTAGTCTGTATAATATAGACCATCTCAGGTACCCAGTTCCCAGCTTGTGTTTCAGCCTTCACCCTTAGGATATGGCATAAGCCCCCAAATTATTTAAAAAAAAAAAAAAAAAAAAAGGCTAACAACTTAGTGTTGAAGAACAAGCCTTGAGTCAGGTGGACCTGAATGCAAATCCCTGTTCCCTCCTCTTACTGTTTGAGGGACTTCAGACATGTTACCTGACTTCTCTGAACTTGAGCTTCCTGATCTGTAAAATGGAGATAGTAACACCTCGCAGGGTTATTGTGAGGAGTCTGCCCTATGGCAGGTGTCCTGACTTACAGCGAGTGCGCAGTAAACGTTGGCCTTCCTTCTTGTTGGTGTGATTACTGGGAAACTGGTTGCCATTGTGCTGTTGGTACTGGTGGTAGAACTCTTGGACTGAGAATGCCGAGACAGTGCACTGAAGATTCTGTGTGCTCTTTCAGACCAGGAGGAGGATGAGGAGGAAGGAGGTGGCGACGTCGACATCAGTGCAGGACGTTTTGTTCGTTACCAGTTCACACCAGCATTTCTCCGCCTCCGGATGGTCGGAGCTACGTGAGTACCATTGCTACCTGAGGGGAGAGCATTCTGTTTGTTCAGAGAAGAATGTTTTTGGTTGGGTTTTGGGTTGGCTTTAGAGGTGGGAGGAGACAAAGTCGGGCTCACAGAGATTTATTTTCCAGGGTGGAGTTCACAGTGGGAGACAAACCTGTGTCAAACTTCCGGATGATCGAACGGCACTATTTCCGGGAACACTTGCTGAAAAACTTTGACTTTGATTTTGGCTTCTGCATCCCCAGCAGTAGGAACACTTGTGAACATATCTATGAGTTTCCCCAGCTTTCGGAGGATGTCAGTATGTATCCCCTGACTCTTACAGCACTCTGGATTCTGAGGGCTACAAGGGACAAACCTTGAAACCCATCTGGTCAAGCGCCCGGGCTTTGTCACATGGCAGTGGTGACATGATCCGTATCTAGTCATTTGACCTCAGGCTTCTCATTTCCTATTGCTCCTGGCTCCTGTTTCAAAGTCTGACTCTGCCTGTATGGGAGCAATGAAGGTTTTTTTTTTTTTTTCTTCTTGAGACGGAATCTCGATCTGTCGCCCAGGTTGGAGTGCAGTGGTGCGATCTCGGCTCACTCCAACCTTTGCCTCCCAAGTTCAAGCGATTCTTCTGCCTCAGCCTCTTGAGTAGCTGGGATTACAGGCATGTGCCGCCATGCCCAGCTAATTTTTGCATTCTTAGTAGAGACAGGGTTTCACCATGTTGACCAGGCTGGTCTCGAACTCGACCTCGTGATCTGCCTGCCTCAGCCTCCCAAAGTGCTGGGATTACAGGTGTGAGCCACTGCGCTTGGCACCCTTTTTTTGTCTTTTTTTTTGAGACAGAGTCTCGCTCTATTGCCCAGGCTGGAGTGCAGTGGCGCAGTCTTGGCTCACTGCAACCTCCACCTTCTCCGTCAAGTGATTCTCCTGCCACAGTCTCCTGAGGAGCTGGGATTACAGGTGCCTGCTAGCACGCCTGGCTAAATTTTTGTATTTTTAGTAGAGACAGGGTTTCACCATGTTGGTCAGGCTGGTCTCGAGCTAAACTCATGATTCGCCCGCCTCAACCTCCCAAAGCACTGGAATTACAGGCGTGAGGCACCGCACCCAGCCTGAAGGTTTTAATAATACAGGCTCTCCTTTTACATGCCTCCTGTGGGAAGACAGGTGCCTAAGGGAGATAAAAGGAGGCCTGTGACCATCCCATCCCCAGGCCTTGTCAGTTTCTGTGACTTTGGCTTAGCCATCTCAGGTTTGCATCCTTTGGGAATAGTTAGGGAAAATTCAAGGCATTTATGAGGGTGTGAATGGAATCCTGCGACCAGTGATGCCTTCAGTTGCCTTGTTGGGGAGGATCCACTGATTGGTCCTCTCAGAATCCCAGGTCCTTAAGAATTGTCATATTCTGAAAGCCAGGTACCCTGTACTCGTGTGGCAGTGCAGTTCCCAGGTAAAATGAGGATTGCTGAGATGTGGGGCAGGGTGTTGATGACAGCATCTGATTCTGACTTGACCCCCTCTCCCCAAGCTGGCTGGAATATGTAGATACTTGCAAGAAAAGATTGTGTATAGTGTTACAAGTTTTACCCATGAAGCCAAATCAGCTTGGAGGGCAATATTCTGTATATAAACCAAATAGTTTTCGAGAACTGTGATGAATAACAGCACTTCCTCCAGGGGACTCAAAATGCCATGTAATCATTAACTCAAAACTGATCAGAGGTAGTGACTGTTAATTATCTTTAACCTCTAGTATGGTTAAAGAGTTCTGGGTAATTGCCTGAACAAACGAAGACTTCAGTTTAGATTCCAAGACAAGCAGACCTATTGCTGGATCATTTTCGAGTTAATATCCAAAAGGTCTCCGGAGAAGGCTCCCTGCCCTGTGTTCCCTGCGCTCATACCCACCTAGGATTCCTTGTGTTGTCAGGGGTGCATGTGGGAGGTGGGCATAGTGAGGCTCAGATTTCTGAATTTGGACTGGAATATCTAGAGATGGGCCACTGACCAGAGGTCAGGGTTTGCTTTGGTCAGGTGGGAGCACTGAGTAAATAGGTTGGTGGGATCCACATTAGCAAGATGGTGAACACATTTCCCTGGCGTCTTAGCTGATAAATCCAGGCTGGAGATGACAGAGGAGGCCATGGCGGAGAGCTGATTGCATCCTTATGTTGAAATGCAGATCGTGTTCAGTTTGGGAGCCTCTGGTCTCTCCAGCTGTCAAGGGCTGGCTCCCTCTGTTCGATCTCATTGCTACTCTGGCAGAGTGTACTCTGAAGTGTTGGCTTATTTTGGAGGGATACAAAGTCTTCTGCCACCTACCCTGTGCGGCAGACTCAAACATAACTCTTTGCTTTTTTTTTCCCCTTTGCCTGACTTGCAGTTCGTCTGATGATTGAAAATCCTTATGAGACCCGCTCTGACAGCTTCTACTTTGTTGACAACAAGCTGATAATGCACAACAAGGCTGATTATGCCTATAATGGAGGCCAGTAAGTGCTGCAGGAGTAGACAGGGGAGGTGCTTCGCCGCGGCCACAAGATCCTGGCACACAGGGGCGATTGAAGCTGCAGTTTGTCAACACACATCTGGAACCTGGCCCCAGGAAGCCAAGGCGGGGGTGGGAGTTTCCTGTGTGCCAAAGGAGGTGCCAAACAGTGCTGTGTTTTCTTCCCAGTATTTTTTCTTCCCTTTTTTTTTCCCTGTCCCTTAGGTCTCAGAGGTACTATATAGTAAAGTAAAAAGTTAGGATAAAGCTCCTGGAATCCAGATAAATAAGTTTTATTTTTCTGTAGTTCTGGCTGCCTGTTGGTTGTCTTGACGAGCCCTTTTTCTCTCCAGGCATAGCTGTGCCTGGTGACAAGGCTCCGGCCAGGCCCACTGGCAGGTGTGCAGCTCTTAAGGTTCCTGCAGTTCTTAAGGTGCTGTGGGAAGCCGAAAGGTAGGCCTCTTCCAGGTAGCTCCTCCTCTCCCCTCCGGAGCTGCCATCAGCACAGTCTGCCCTTGGTCTGTGTGAAGTCTTATACCAACTGGAAGAAACTTGAAAGGGTGGGGGCGGGAAGGTTCCAAGAGTGGAGACACCAAGAGATGGGGACGCTGCCAAACGGAAGGGTCTCTTTGTGGAGAGGCTGCTGCTCCGTCTCACCTCCAGGGTCCTCAGCCAGCCCTCCGGGGATAGACCAAGGTTTCAGCCTGGCAGTGCCTTCTGTTCTCATTTTGGAGGACAGACAAGCTTGCCCCGCTTCTCCTGGCTCCTCCCTTCTGAGTCTCTTATGAAATAGAATGTGTCAGCTCTGCTCACGAAACAGTAGTATCTCGAGGCCAGAGAGCGAGACTTGAATTTTGTTTATTTCCAGATTTCTTCTGGGGAGGTTTTATAAAATGACTGGTGTTCCCAGCATATGTGATACGTGGTTAGACTTGTGATCGTATTAATCAGCTTCCTGGGGCTAATCTGGCTTATGTTTGGGAGGATATTCTTAAAAATCAGCAGCAGGTTTCTAACGGAGAGATTTGACTTTTCTCTGCACTGCGCAGCCTGGAGGATTGGCTTTTGATGGGGATTTGCCTCAAAAGTTCTTTGTAGATTTCTTTTTTGGGGGAGTTTTCCTATCTACCTTTCTACTGAAGTAGTTTCTGGAACTATCCTGGTGGATCAGAGCTACGTAATGCAATCTGATCCTTCAAACTGCTAGTTAGAATTGTTTTAGGTGTTCAGAAAGGGTGAAACAGGCTGAGGTGGCCTGTCAGAGTGATGTCTTCTCATAGAAGTTCCCTTGCACATCTGTGGGCTGCTTTTGTCCTCAGACCCTTAGTGGACAGACTCCACGACCCTCTGATGAGATGATTGATGTGGCCAGGGTCCAGTTAACATCGGTAGAAGAATGTCCCTAGGAAAGACCCAGGTATCTGGTAAGTGACTGTGAAGTGTCACAGTACCTGTGACAGGAGAGCTGTGTCCCAAAGTGCTTGGGAGAAAAGCCGTATGGGGGCCAGGGACAAAAGAGACAGCACATGGCCACAGAAGTTCCTGCGCATCCACCACCAGTGCTGCTCCCTGTGTGGGCTCTAGAGTGAGTGGCCCTGAACCTTGGCCCAGTGCTTTGTACCAGGCCTGAGTTTGGCGATGCCACATGCTGGCAGCATTCTCACTGAGAAGGTCCTAGCTTACCCCCATGTGTTGGCATTGGATTCAGCCCCGAGAGAGGGAAGAGACCATGCACCCTGTGGAATGGGTTCCTTATCACCAGACCGGCCACTCTCAGAACTGGTGTCCACTGTAAATCCAGGTGCCTTATGTGTGGCTCTGTCCCTTTTGCTGCTGGGGAAAGCTGCATAGCCATTGTTCCCACCTCCTCATTGGCAGATGCCAGCACAGTTAGCACTGTCTCCTCACCTTCTGTTTTTCACTGTGGCTCCTCAAATGGGATTTGCATGTTCCTGTCAAGCTGAACAGTCCCTTCTCTCTTTGACAGAGGCCCAGGTGGGAGAGTTTTTACTATTTGATATTTGAACATTATCTGGGATGTGGTTCTAGAGCTACCCAGAGCGCTGCTCAGTAGAATGTGTCTTGGAAACGTGCCCCTGGGCAGACTGTATCTAGTACACTAGTGGGCTGGCTCTTACCTGCAGTGTTTGCTTTTGCTAGGAAGAGGACCTGGAGGAAGGAGGAGGTGGGTAATCTGGCTTGTGTTGTGCTGTTCTCTCTTCCTTGTTAGCTTGCCTTAGTCCCACTGGAGACCATTTGCAAACAGTGCTTGGTCCATGCCCAGCAGGACAGGGCTTTGCTGGTCCTGAAAGTCTGGTGTTCTGTATCTGGGGCTCTGGATTCCTGTGCCTAGCTGCTGAGGAAATCTTAAGAAGCATTCCCACTCTGGGGTGTTAACCGGAATGAGTTTGAAATTCAAGCCTTTGTTGCCTGAGTTGGGGAGAAAAAAATTGCAAGGCATACTTTCTCTGAAAGTAACAGAACCAGTCAGGCTGCCATGTTATTAAGGAATCGGAACTGTTGATAGCAGTTATCTTGTGGGTGATAGAATGGGAGGGAGAAGAAAAACTACCTGCATAGGGGGACCTGCCCTCTGTCAGGAGGTGGGAGCACATTTCATCAGAATAGCAGGCCCACCTGTTGCCACAGGGCTTGCCCCCTCACCCCTTCCCCTCTTGCTTCTGTTCCTCTGCCTTGCAATCTCCTGCAGAGGGCCTCTTTTCCTGTACAGCCTTTGGGCCAAGATGCTCTTCTAGCTTCTCCAAAGAATATCCTAGTTTATTTCATTCTATGTTTTAAAAGTTAAACAGAGGACATGACAAGTAAAAGAAGTTTTGGGCTGGAGTAGGCTGTTGTCTCCTTATGTATTAGCTCAATACTATTTTGGAGAGAAAGCATTTTTTCAGCATGTACTTCCTGAAGACACCTCAGTCTTTGGGCCATTTGATTTGCAATACATAGGATGGAAGAATGTGATTTGGGGCTGACCATAAACTGGAAATTCGTGAAATGGCAGTGATTGGGCAATTGTCAGTTTATGTTTTCATTTGAAGTGGAACTCATTTCTGGGGTGGATTTAATAGGCTGTGTCTAATATACAAACTGGGTGAGTCCTGCCTTAGTGTGTCCTGCCCCACCGCTAGGCTTCCAGCGTATTCTTTTTTCCCCCTCTGTAAAGTTGCTTTCTTCTGATGCCCGGTGTCACTATGATGTCACTGAAGTTTGGGGGTGAGGACACTGTGTCCTGAAGTTCACAGGACAGACTTCTTGTCCCAGTGCACGAGGACTCCTGTGGCATAAGGTGCTGCTGTACCTGATGTAGGAGCCTAATCATTGAACCATTGTGTTACTCACATTCCATGTCACGGAACATCTCAGCCTCTAGAAGGATCTGGTGGAGGTGGATTTACCCGTTTTACAAAGGACTGTGTAAAGTCATTGAAGTTGTGAAAGTCTATTTTTTTTTCCTGTAAATCTATTTTTTACAGAATATAAGAAACATCAATGACCTGATCTGTCTTTCCTCCTCCTTCCCACTTCACCCAAGATCCACATTCCAGTTTTTATTGTCTGTGTCCAAAGTAAACTAGGTGACTTATTTGTATAAAATGTTATTTTGCCACAAGAGACAGTAATAAAAGAAAGATTTTCACAGTATGTCGTCTCCCTTATCCTGTCTCCTGATTTGTCTCCCCATGTGTTGCTGAGGGGTGCTGGGGTAGGGTGGGGGCTCCAAGTGTCTCTTATTTTGGCTATTATTTGGCCCTTCTGTAAGTAGTTTAGCTAGAGTATAGCTGGCTTCTAGGGTGATTGGGGAATTGTACTTACTTTAGGCTTAATATTTTTGCTTTATATTTTCCCAGAGTGAGTGGCTTTGTGAATTGAAAGTTTACAGGCATGTTTTAAAGGTAGGCTTTTTTTTTTTTGAGACAAAATTTCAACTCTTTTTGCCCAGGCTGGAGTGCAGTGGCATGATGGTGGCATCACACTCCAGACTGGGCAAAGAGCACAGTGGTGGCTGACTGCAACCTCTGCCTCCTGGGTTCAAGTGATTCTCCTGCCTCAGCCTCCCTAGTAGCTGGGACTAAAGGTGCCCGCCATCACGCCTGGCTAATTCTATATTTTTAGTAGAGACAGAGTTTCACCGTGTTGGCCAGACAGGTCTTGAACTCCTGATCCTGCCCCGCTTGGCCTCCAAAGTGCTGGGATTACAGGTGTAAGCCCCTGCGCCCAGCCATAAAGGTAGGCTTATTAAGGAATACTTGAACTACAGCAAAATTCACCTCACTTAGGAGTATTGATGCATTTTGATAAATGAATACTTATTACCCCATCACAGTCATGATATAGGACATTTCCAACATACCCACTCAGAAAGTTCCTGAGTTCCTTGTGTTTGCAGCCAGGTCCCTTCCCCTACCTCAGCCTCTTGCAACCACTATCTGATTCTGTCTCTGTAGGAAAACTTGGATGCTTTTAAAATGAAAATTTACATTTATATTTACAGTCACAAAGAGTTCTCAAATAAGAATCTGGTTTAGATGCTCTTTGGCACCTGAAGCAATTATTATTGGCCTCTGCTCACAAATACAACTCACTTATTTCTCTCTTTTCTCCTGCTTTTTCATGGTTTCTTCCACCCGGGGCTGGTGCCAGGTGGGATGATTGAAAGGTGAGGAAGCCCTCAGAGCATGTGCCAATGACAGCCATTCATTAAAGTACTGAGAATTTAGAGGCTTTCTTTTAAATGCGTTATTTAAAATGAAAGGCAACACATTAAGGACTTTGCTGTATCTTTTGATTGGCTCTCCTCTAGGAGGCAGTAACCAAGGTTTCTACTTTCCTCCAAGAGGAAGAGACAGAATTTTTGGCAAATAGGTCAGTGCTGGGAACAGATGCCTGCCTGGCTGAGTGTTAGGAAAGAAAGGCAGTTGGAGGGATGTGTGGGTTCCTGGGAGGGTGTGGGTGGTGCCAGGCGCTATGGGAGTCAGAATCACATTTGTGCAAGGTAAGACCCTTATGGGACAAGTAAAATAAGCATAGTTTCTTGGGCGGGGCGAAGGCATCCTGAGGAAGATGCTAGGAGTCAAATGTGTGGCTCTGCCCCAATCAGGAGTGAGGTTGACAGGACTGAAGTGGAACAGAGAGAAGTTCCACCCACCTTAGCCTCTGGGGAAAAGAAATCTCCTTCCCTTGCTACCCAACTCCAGGGGCCTAAATATTGAGCACCAACGCAAGACAAAGTCCTTAAGCTTCTTGGAGCAAGTGGGGGAGCAGATAATTTCAGATGCAAAGGGCCTTTAATAAACAGAACAAAAAGCCGGTGGGAGAGGCCTCGTGTGGTCAGGACAGGCCTCCATGACATCTGAATGAAGAGGGGGCATTCCAGACAAGGGGAACAGTGATCACAGAAGCCCCGAGTCAGGAACCAGCTAAGGGTCTTAGAGAAGAGCTACCTCATAAAGCTGAGCAACAATAACCAGGGAACAGCGGACATGGGCCCTGATAGGGTAGGTCTTGGCTTCTCAAGCCATAGAATTGGATTTTAGGAGAGGTGGGCTTGCTGACAAAGCCAACAAAGTTTTAAGCCGAAGATCGCCATCTTATTTAAAAAGACCTCTCTGGTCTTTCTGCGAGGCTCTGCCCTTAGCTCTGTTTTGTTAGCATATTGATTAACCAATGAGGGCACCAACAGCCAGCTCGCGCAGGGAGCGTGGGTGTTTCGCCTCGGGAGGGAGTACTGGAGGCCCCGCCCCCGGGGCACGAGCGCGCCTCGGCCCCTCCCCCGCGGCCCCAGGGGCGTGGCCTCTGCCCAGTGTCCCGCTCCTGCAGTCCGGAACCGCGCGCAATCTGCGGGAAGTCGCGCAGGAGAACTCCAGGGCCGTTTCTGTCGCCCATGGCCGCCGCACTTCTCGCCCGGGCCTCTGGCCCTGTTCGCAGAGGTGAGTGCGCTCGGAGTCCGCACGGCGGGGCTGCGGCCCACGCCTGGCCCAGCAGGCAGAGGTCCTGACCGCCGGCTTTTGCCCGTGCCCTCTGGCAGGCGGAGCCCCCTCTAGGAGCGCGCGCGGCCTTTGCCCCAGTTCTGCTGCTGCTCTCGCCGGCCCAGCCCGGACCTTCAGGGATCCCTGGCTCCTGCACGGACCCCTACCCCTCGATTGACCCCTGCCGCCAGCCTATTTCTTACGACTGCATCCACACCTCCCTCCCCTCATTTCATCCCCACTAGAGGTTCAGGGTGTGCCCCTCTTCCAGAGCCAGGCCTGGGATTGAACCAGATCCGCATCTGTGACCTTGGGCAAGGCAGCCCTCTCAGCCTCATTTGTCCTATGTGTAAAATGTCCACGGGGAAAATCAGAGATGTTGGGAGGATTAAATCGCAGGGTGTGTAAAGCACTTTGCGCCTGGCACGTAACAGGTGCTCCATAAATGTTCTTGCTGGTTAATACAGTACCTTTCCTATTTTATGTGTCTCCAGCTGTAGCAACTGTGCCACTTATGGCCAGGGCTTCCTTTGCCTGGCCTGAATTGCAAGGGGAACCCTTACTGGGAACTGTGCTAAGTGCTAGTTAGTGTCTCTTTAATCTTCCCACTCCTAGGAGCTGAATACTATTGTCCTCCGCTTATTATAGTAGTAAAGGAGGCTCTGTGAAGTTTAAAACCCTTGCCTCAGGCCACAGAGCTGAGGTCTTATTACTATTGGCATCGTACTGAGGACTGAAGGATGGAGTGTATGGAAATGTCTAGTGAGTATACTAAGCATTCAGTTAATATGGGGTTTTCAGTGGCAGCCGTGGACATTTTGGGCCGACAGTTCTTTGGGGACAGTTCTTTGTTGTGGGGGCTGTCCTGTGCCTTGTAGGATGTTCAGCAGGATCCCTGACCTCTATCCACTGGGTACCAATAGCATTCCCCTCCTCTAGTTGTGACAACTAAAGTTGTCTCCAGACACTGCCAGATGTCCCTTGGAGGGCAAAATCCTCCCTGGTGGAGAACCACTGAGTCAGTGGGCCACTAGTGTTCTTCGAGATCTCTTGCCTTCTCCTTCCACTGACTTCTGCCCTTGCTGACAGCTCTCCATCCTAGGGACTGGCGGCAGTTACATACCATTTACCAGTCTGTGGAACTGCCTGAGACACACCAGATGTTGCGCCAGACATGCCGGGACTTTGCCGAGAAGGAGTTGTTCCCCATTGCAGCCCAGGTAGACAAGGAACATCTCTTCCCAGCGGCTCAGGTGAGAGTGCAACCTCAGCAGCTCATGATGGCGGTCTGCCCTCTGCTCATGGATAAGTGGTGGCAGTGACAGCCAGGGGCACCCGTACTCTACTAGAGAAACCCCAGAGCAGAGCCTGGAACCCAGATAATGCTGTGAAGTTTCCCTTGTCCAGCATGTGGCCAGTAGTTAGGATTTAACTTCCAGGACAACAGTAATTTGCGGTGGATGGTGGGTTGCTTACTGTGTGCCAGATACTGTGCTAATTGTAATAGGGCTTTTAGGGTGCTTGGCATGCACTGCACACTGTTTTTGAGATTATCTCCTCTGTTCCTCAAAATGGTCCTGTGAGGTGAAGGCACTATTATTTTATTTATTTATTTTTGAGAGAGTTTCACTCTTGTTGCTCAGGCTGGAGTGCAATGGTGCCATCTCACCTCACTGCAGCTTCCGCCTCCCAAGTTCAAGTGATTCTCCTGCCTCTGCCTCCCAAGTAGCTGGGATTATAGGCATGCGCCACTATGCCTGGCTAATTTTGTATTCTTTTATTATTTTTTTTCTCTCTTTTTTTTTTTTTTTTTCATTTTCTTTTTGTCTAACTAGAATAACCAGTTTATAATTTTGTATTTTTAGTAGAGACAGTGTTTCATCATGTTGCCAGACTGGTCTCGAACTCCTGACCTCAGGTGATCCACCCTCCTTGGCCTCCCAAAGTGCTGGGATTACAGGCCCGAGACACCGTGCTGGCCAAAGATACTATTATTATGTACCCCATGGACTCAAACTTGTGAATGATTTACATAATGTATCCAAGGTCATGGAGCTCATCAACTGCAGAGCTTCTGCTCGACCTGTTTTCTTTTTTATTTACTTATTTTTTTTTTTTGAGATGGACTCTCACCCTGTTGCCCAGGCTGGAATGTGGTGGCACAATCTTGGCTCACTGCACCCTCCGTGGGTTCAAGCAGTGCTCCTGCCTCAGCCCCCAGTAGCTGGGATTACAGGCACTCGACACCATGCCCTGCTAGTTTTGTACCTTCAGTAGAGAAAAGGTTTTTCCACATTGGCCAGGCTGGTCTCGAACTCCTGACCTCAGGTGATCCACCTGCCTTGGCCTTCCAAAGGGCTGGGATTACAGGTGTGAGCCACTGCGCGCAGCCTGCTGGAACTGTTTTCTGCCCTGGGAACCAGAGTTGTCCATCAGTATGCTCCCTCCCGTGCCACTGTGTTCTTCCATTTGCATTCAGTCTATCTGCAATTACGTGCTGAAGATGTTACTGCTGTACCCTCTGACTAGCAAGATGTCCAGCATCTGGTATAAACATTCAGTAGATAGTTGTTTAATTAATGATTTGTGAAAAGTCAAACCTTGCTGGCCTCTTCTTCTTGCCTATTTTTTTTTTTCCTATTTTAATTTTAGTTTCTTTTTCTTTTTTTTTTTTGAGACAGTCTCACTCTGTTGCCCATGCTGGTGTGCAGTGGTGCAATCTCGGCTCACTGTAACGTCTGCCTCCCGAGTAGCTGAGATTACAGGCATGCGCCACCATACCTGGCTAATTTTTGTATTATTATTATTTTTAATTTTTGTATTTTTAGTAGAAATGGGGTTCTGTCTTGTTGGCCAGGCTGGTCTCAAACTCCTGACCTCAGGTGGTCTACCTGCCTTGGCCTCCCAAAGTGTTGGGATTATAGGCGTGAGGCACCACGCCCGGCCTTCTTGCCTGTTTTGCAGTCTGAGGAGCTCTCAAGTTGCCCCCATTTACACACTTGGGGGCCACTCTTCCAGCTTAGTGCATCGTGTGTGCTCAGCGTGCTGCTGGGCATGATGCCTGGACTGTGGGATACCCTGGAGCTCAAGCTGAGCAGGCGAGGGACATTCTGGGTGCCAGAATTAGTTGGACAGCTTTCAGGTATTAGACATTTAACATCTTATTCACTCATGTTATCCCATTTAATCCTAAGGAAGTCCCTACCTAATCTAATCTAATCTCCATTTTGCTTTCTGGAATGATTACAAGGATTGAGATAGCCAATTTCAGGATGCCTGGTACTTGAAAAATGGTAGCCAGTCATACTATTATTGTTACTTTTATTAGAGCTGAGGAAATTGAAGCCTGGAGAGGTGAAGTGACTTTCCAAAGGGTTATTGGTCTGTGGAACTAGAATTCATAGCCCAAGGCTGCCTGGCTCTAAAGTGTTTCTCCATCCCCTGTTCACCTGGTTGTCCCAGAGGCCCAGCTGGCCAGCAAGGAGTCCCTGTTCTAGTGGGGAATGCTACTGTGGAGAGTTAACTACCCCTTCATCCTCCACACATGCACGCGTGCACACACACACACACACACACACGAGTACTACACACATTACTCTTAGTAACCTTGGCTGGCACTCCCTTCACCTTTTAGCTCCATTAGTGGAGATGTGAGAAAACCCAACACCTTTGTAAGTAGAAGAAAGAGGCTGAGCACAGTGGCTCATGCTTATAATCCCAGCACTTTGGGAGGCTGAGGTGTTTAAGGAGTTTGAGGAGTTCAAGACCAGCCCAGCCAACATGGTGAAACCCTGTCTCTCCTAAAAGCACAAAAATTAGCTGGGCGTGGTGGCAGGCACCTGTAATCCCAGCTACTTGGGAGACTGAGGCAGGAAAATCTCTTGAACCCGAGAGGCAGAGGTTGCAGTGAGCTGAGGTCATGCCACTGCACTCCAGTTTGGGTGACAGATCAAGACTTTGTCTCAAAAAAAAAAAAAAAAGAAAAAGAAAAAAGAAAAATCAGCAGATAGGCCGTAGAAAAGCGGGAACATCCCCCAAGACCACTGTTCGAGACACGGCTGTGTGTTAGGACTCTTCCTGCAGAATACTGCCTGATGTATTTCTTCTGTAACTCCCCAGATTATCACTAGATTTACAGGCGTAGATTTGCTCTGCATAAGAAAGCTGACAATAGAACCAAGACTTTTTACCAAACTACACTGAACTAGTTCTCTCTTGCTTGTTTTCTGCGGCTGGGAAAGCTGCAAGACATTCCTCCAAATCATGGCAGAAATGAGTGTTGAGGGAAGACCTCAGGACACCAGTCTGCCACTCCCTTGTGGCCCACGGGGACTGCTCAGTAAGGACTTGCTAGACATGTAAAGGTGGCTGACAGCATGATCCCATCTATCTGTTTTATCTTTTACAGGGTTTTCCCATGTCTGTAATCTCATCAGATTATCAGGAGTCCTGCTGTTACTATTCTCTTTGTGTAGATGAAGGTGCAGTTGTATGCATTGGCTCAGGTTCAGCGCTGGCTCAGTAGAGCTAGGGAGGAGTAACACCCAATCTTCTGGTCTTTCTGCTGTTCCACGCAAACTGGACTCTGGTTTGGGTGGCTGATGGGGTGCACAGGTTATTCCTTAGGTTTGCTTCTCTTAACCGAGGACTGAAACCTGTTGGCTTTTTGCTTTCATCCCTGGCACCGTGTGTGGCACAGTACGCCCAGTTCCAGAAGGGAATTCAGGGGGAAAGCGGGCAGGAGGGTCAGAGACTAGACATGCATAGATCATACGGCATGTTTGCAAAATTCCAATGACACAATCAGTGTTTCAAAATCCTGATGATATTGCCATCAGTAGCTAACATTTAGGGGTGACTATATTCCCGGTACTTAAACATACATATTTTATTTATTTGTTTGTTTATTTATTTTTTTGAGACTGAGTTTCACTCTTGTTACCCAGGCTAGAGTACCTAGTTACCTAGGCGCGATTTTGGATCACTGCAACCTCTGTCTCTTGGGTTCAAGTGATTCTCCTGTCTCAGCGTCCCAAGTAGCTGGGATTACAGGTGCCCACCACCCTGCCTGGCTAAGTTTTGTATTTTTAGTAGAGATGGGGTTTCATCATATTGGTCAGGCTGGTCTTGAACTCCTGACCTCAATTGATCCACCTGCCTCGGCCTCCCAAAGTGCTGGGATTACAGGCGTGACCCATTGCGCCTGGCCTTAAATATGTATTTAACTCCTTACATTTTCTTTTTTTTTTTTGAGACAGTCTTGCTCCGTCGCCAGGCGCCAGACTGGAGTGCAGTGGCATGATCTTGGCTCACCGCAACCTCCACCTCCCAGGTTCAAGTAATTCTCCTGCCTCAGCCTCCTCAGTAGCTGGGATTACAGGCGTATGCTACCACACCCAGCTAATTATTTGTTTTTTTTTTTAGTAGAGACAGGGTTTCACCACGTTGATCAGGCTGGTCTTGAACTCCTGACATCATGATCTGCCTGCCTCAGCCTCCCAAAGCACTGGGATTACAGGTGTGAGCCCCTGCACCCGGCCACCTCTTTACATTTTCAAGACAACACTGTGAGGTAGACAATTATCTCCAGTTTCCAGAGGAGGAATCTAAATTCAGGTTAAATTTCTTGCTGGAAAGTCAGAAGCCTGGTATTTAGAGGCACCATGTAGAGACTTCTGAGCCACCTCCAGCCTATAATAGATGCTTAGTTAGTTCTTTCTTTTTTGTTATTGTTGGAGACAGTCTCGCTCTGTCCCCTAGACTGGAGTGCATGGTGCAATCTTCGCTCTCTGCCTCCCGGGTTCAAGCGATTCTCCCGCCTCTGCTTCGCGAGTAGCTGGGACTGTGTGTGCTACCATGCCTGCCTAATTTTTTGTATTTTAGTAGAGATGAGGTTTCACCATGTTGCCCGGCTGTTCTGAAACTCCTGAGCTCAGGCAATCTGCCCGCCTCAGCCTCCCCAAGTGCTGGGACTACGGGCGTGAGCCACTGCATCTGGCCTATTACTGAGTAACTAAAGTATCAGGTGAGGCTGGGTGTGGTGGCTCACACCTGTAATCCCAGTACTTTGGGAGGCCAAGGTGGATGGATCACCTGAGGTCAGGAGTTCAAGACCAGCCTGGCCAACATGGTGAAACCCTGTCTCTACAAAAATACAAAAATTAGCCAGGCATGATGGCAGGTGCCTGTAATCCCAGCTACTTAGGAGGCTGAGGCAGAAGAATCACATGAACCCGGGAGGTGGAGGTTGCAGTGAGCTGAGATTTCACCATGCATTCCAGCCTGGGCAACAGAGCAAGATTCCATTTCAAAAATAAATAAAAATAATAATAAAAATAAATAAAGTAACAGGCACTAAACCTGCTTTTCCTCCTCTAGCCCAATCCCAGATGATAGTGTTGAGGCTGACCCAGTTAGCCACGCAGAAACTGCTGAGGCAGACCCCATTTTTCCTTCCCTTTTGTCTGCTTACTCCTGTTAATTTCACCCTGGAATCCTCTTCCGAAGGCCGCCTCCTCTCCTTTCTCCCAACCGGAATTCATCTCTCTGTGTTCCAGGCATTTCATCTGTAAATAGTAATTCTCTAGCTGTGCTTCTCCCATTATTGCATGTCGATATCACAGCGACTTCCCACAGTCAGCTTCCTGAGGGCGGGATTGGGTCTTGTCCATAGGCATATCTTCCTGTCCCACACGACACTGCAGTTAGTTAGTGTTTCACAGTCAAAAAGTGTCTGTTGAGTTTTACAGAATGGAAACGGATTGTATGCCTGTTAATTACCAGGTCCTCAGTGTCCTTATTATCTAACATGAAGCTCACACACACACAGAGTGGGGTCCAGCGGAGGTGACAAACAGGTGTGGTGGCTCCTGCCTATAATCCCAGCACTTTGGGACGTGAGGCAGGTGGATCATTTGAGCCCAGGAGTTCGAGACCAGCCTGGATAACATAGGTAGACCCCATCACTACAAAATGTACAAAAATGAGCTGGGTACGGTGACATGAGCCCATGGTCCCAGCTACTCAGGAGGCTGAGGCAGGAGGATCACTTGAGCCCAAAAGGTTGAGGCTACAGTGAGCTATGATTGTGCCACCGCACTCCAGCCTGGGTGACAGAGCAAGACCCTGTCTCAATAAAGAAAGGAAGGAAGGGAGGGAAGGAAGATGGGCGGGCTAGTTTTAGCTGTAGTGAACATAAGCATAGTCAAGATAAATTTAATTTTTAAAATTAATTTTGTTTTGTTTTTGAGACAGAGTCTTACTCTGTCATCCAGGCTGGAATATAGTGGTGCGATCTTGGCTCACTACAACCTCTGCCTCCCAGGTTCAAGCGATTCTCCTGCCTCAGCCTCCTGAGTAGCTGGGACTACAGGCATCCGCTATCACGCCCGGCTAATTTTTTGTACTTTAGTAGAGACGTGGTTTCATCATGTTGCCCAGGCTGGTCTCGAACTCCTGAGCTCAGGCAATCTGCCTGCCTCAGCCTCCTAAAGTGCTGGGATTACAGGTGTGAGCCACCGTGCTGGCCTTAAAAATAAGTTTGAAAAGGAACTTAAAACATTGTTTATATGTGAAGGACCCACTGTTTCCCAGATACAAAGGCATCAGGTAACTGCAGGCTTGCCTTGTCTGTCACACTGGGAAATGGGTCTTACCGCTTCTTACATTTTCTCTGGGAGTCTGGAGACCACCAGGCTCAGCCTCATCAGTGCTGTTCCTCTTCTCAGGGTGCAAGTCCGGGTTGCTGGGTGACAGACACCAAGAGTGTCTGACCAAGAGTGAACACTGGAGGGGGCTCTAGGAGGTCACCCTTTGAGATAGCTCTGAAGGTCAGGCCTCTCTCTGCAGAAAATACTGAAGTATTGACGGGGCCTGGCTGCTGCTAGTCAATTACCATCAACTTACATCGGTCGGAGACAATGGATAAACCCGAACCCATGTTTTTTTCCCTTGGCTGCTTTTAATTTTTTTTTTTTTCTGAGATGAAGTCTCGCTCTGTTGCCCAGGCTGGAGTGCAGTGGTGTAGTCTTGGCTCACGGCAGCCTCTGCCCCACGGCGGCCTCTGCACCACAGATTCAAGCAATTCTCCTGCCTGAGCCTCCCAGGTAGCTGGGACTACAGGCACGTACCACCACACCTGGCTAATTTTTATATTTTTAGTAGAGATGGGGTTTCACCGTGTTGGCCAGGATGGTCTTGAACTCCTGAGTTCTGGTGACCTGGCTGCCTCGGCTTCCCAGAGTGCTGAGATTGCAGGCATGAGCCACCGCTTAATTTTATTTTGGGTTTCTTCTTTTTGATGATCTCATCTCCTCCCTCTCCTGCCACCCCTTTTTCTTTCCCTCGGTGCTGGTCTCCCTCCCTGTCTCTTTTTCAGGAGGCTCTATAATGAATGCACATGACCCCGGTTATTGCTTTCATTCCCAGTTTTTTTCTAGAATGTTCCTTCGGCTGGCCACAGTGTGTTGCCTGAAATCTAGAGATAAATTTCAGAGTGAGAAAGCCTGGGAAACCGCCCTTGTCACCACTGATAAAATGGGGTGAGGTGACTGCATCCAGGCTCAGGGATCGGGTACGGAAGTCCGTGCTCTCACGTGGTGCTGCCCTAGAGCGGCGCTCCTCTGTTTTGAAATTTGCTGTCTCAACACCAGAGTGGGAGTGGGAGTAAGTGGGACTGCCGTGCCTTTCACAGACAGAGGCAGATGCTTTAGTATTTTTTTAGAATTATTATTTTTTTCGTGATGGAATCTTGTTCTGTCACCCAGACTGGAGTACACTGGTGCAACCTTGGTTCACTGCAGCCTCTACCTCCCGGATTCAAGCAATTCTCCTGCCTCAGCCTCCAGGTAGCTGAGATTACAGGCATGCACCACCATGCCCAGCTAATTTTTATATTTTTAGTAGAGACAGGGTTTCACCATGTCTAGAACTCCTGACCTTGTGACCCACTCGCCTCGGCCTCCCATAGTGCCGGGATTACAGGCGTGAGCCACCATGCCGGGCTGGTAGACACTTTAAAAGGAAACGCTGATGGAGGAGGGAGGACGGGAGCTGGGTGAAACCTGAGGGCAACAGTATACGCTAGCGAGGTCCTTTGGGTGTGGGGATTGTGAATTCCTGTAACTTTTGATTCTAGCTCAGTGAGAAGTGTCTCGTTAGCCAAAGGGAGGCGGTGCTGTGTAGAGAGGAGGAGGCCGGGGTTCTCTTTTGCCTCCTGGTGGCCTAGACCTGGCCACCGATGCCCACACCCTTTCTATGTGCATTCCCTCACCTGTAAGAGGAATACAGGGTCATCCTCATTCTGCTACCTGTCGGGAAGTGTGACCAAGCATTTTAGGTGAGTATGAAGAACTGAACGAACCTAAAGGAGTTTCATCATTTTACTTTCCCTCTGGGAATTTGGGTTCCCAGTGTGTTTCTGGGGATGAGATGGCGTTATGGAGCGACTGAGTCATGCACCATTTATTCCAGGGTTTTATACCAGCGAGCTCGGGGTGAAGAGGAAGGCGTGTCTTGGTGTCTGGGGAGATCGAAGGTTGGAGAGGGGGGCAGCTTGAGCTCGTCCAGTCTCGTGCTGCTTTACTGGTAGGCTAGAGAAAGAGGCTTTCAGTGAGGTTTGTGCCTAGGCCTGACCGTGAGTCTGGGACACCTGCACATTTCTTTTTGTTTTGTTTTGTGTTGTTTTGAGATAGGGCCTCACTCTGTCGCCCAGGCTGGAGTGCAGCCTTGACCTCCTGGGCTCAAGCCATCCTCACGCCTCAGCCCTTGAAGTAGCTGGGACCGCAGGTGTGCACCACAATGTCTGGCTCATATATTTTTATTTTTATTAATTTTTTGTGGAGATGGGGTCTCACCATGCTGGTGAAGCTGTTCTCAAACTCTTGGATTCAGGTGGTCCTCCTACCTCCATCTCCCAAAGTGCTGGGATTACAGGCCTGAGCTCCCACACCCTCTTTTAAAATTTTTTTTTGGTTTGAAATGGAGTTTTTGCTGTCGTCGCCCAGGCTGGAGTGCAGTGGCACCATGTCGGTTCACAGCAACCTCTGCCTCCCAGGTTCAAGCGGTTCTCCTGCCTCAGCCTCCTCCTGAGTAACGGGAGACCTGCATATTTCTAGCGCTTGGTAGAGTATTGTCTAGCAGCAGAGGCATTCCTTAATAAAATACTTTTTTTTTTTTGAGTCAGTCTTGAACTGTCGTCCAGGCCAGAGTGCAGTGGCATGATCTCGGCTCACAGCAACCTTGGTCTTCTGGGTTCAAGTGATTCTCCTGCCTCAGCCTCCAGAGTAGCTAGGATTACAGGCACCCACCACCACGCCTGGCTAATTTTTTTGTATTATTAGTAGAGACAGGGTTTCACTATGTTGGCCAGGCTGGCCTCAAACCCCTGAACTCGTGATCTGCCCGCCTTGGCCTCCCAAAGTGCTGGGATTACAGGCATGAACTACTGTGCCTGGCCTTTTTTTTGTTTTTTGAGACAGAGTCTCTTGCTCTTTTACCCAGGCTGGAGTGCAGTGGCACGGTCTCAGCTCACTGCAGCCTCTGCCTCCCAGATTCAAGCCATTCTCTTGCCTCAGCCTCCCTAGTAGCTGGGATTACAGGTGCATGCCCCCATGCCCGGCTAATTTTTATATTTTTTTACTTGTTTCTTTTTAAAGTTAGGTAAGTTCTGTTATAGTCTACATTTCCCACATTACTTGCCTGAGAGTAATGCTATTATAATACTATTATTATTATTATATTTTTGGTAGAGACAGGGTCTTGCTATGTTGCCCAGGCTGGTCTCAAACTCCTGGCCTCAAGCAATCCCCTCACCTTGGCCTCCCAAAGTGCTGGGATTACAGGTGTGAGTCACTGCTCCTGGCCTACTATTACTGTTATTATTATTACTGAAAATTAAGAATTCTAAGCTCTTAGCCTCCATTCATTCTCTCACTGGCCTTGGGCATGTAGCAGTGAGCAGGAGCCACACAGTCTCTGCTTTCATAGTGAAGGCAGAAGACATTAATCCAGACAAGCATGTTCATCCCTGAGAAATTCCAGCTGCGGAGATGCCGCAGGAGAGTGACTGAAGGATTTGACTCAGTGAGGCTGGGGGTGGCAGCCCAGAGCAGCGAGGCCTGAACTGTGATCAGCAGGAAAGCAGGGGCGATAACCAGCTGATGGAGGGCCTCACTACATAGGAAGCAGCGTGTGCAGAGGCCTGTGGTGGGGAGGCTGTGTGTGTGAGTGTGCGGAGGGGCTGGAGGAAGGTCTGTGGCTCAGGTTGTCCTGCTCCTTACCTCTGAGTTCCCTGAGGGCATCCTGTGTCTTCTGCCTGCTCGCTGCCGTGGCTGTGGATGGATCGGGAAGCAGGCGTGGAGGCGGGGCAGGACAGCTTGAATGAGTGGTGCTGTCATGCAGGTCTCAGCAGGGCTGGGTCTTCAGCATCCGGACTTGGGGATCCCTTGTTGGTGGCTGGGGTCACACGGCCTGAGTTTCTGCAGGAACTGCCTCGGGGGCGGGAGGGTTTGGGATTGGGGAGGGTGAGCCTCCCCCTGGCAGCTGCCCATGCCACGCTGTCCTTCCCTGCGGCCAGGTGAAGAAGATGGGCGCGCTGGGGCTTCTGGCCATGGATGTGCCCGAGGAGCTTGGCGGTGCCGGCCTTGATTACCTGGCCTACGCCATCGCCATGGAGGAGATCAGCCGGGGCTGCGCCTCCACCGGAGTCGTCATGAGTGTCAACAATGTGAGTCCCCTCCCAGGCCCCTGGGACACACGGGTGAGGGAGGCTCCTGTGAGCGGGGAGGCCCTGGCCTCGGCTCCCAGCCCTGATCTTTCTGGAGACATCACAGGCCTTGGTCCGACTGCGTAGGCCCTGGAGAGAACAGGCCCTGAGGTGCAGCCCGCAGGTGGGCAGGGTGTGCCTGGGCCGGGGACCTCTGACTGCTGCTCGCTGTCCCGCCAGTCTCTCTACCTGGGGCCCATCTTGAAGTTTGGCTCCAAGGAGCAGAAGCAGAAGTGGGTCACGCCTTTCACCAGTGGTGACAAAATTGGCTGCTTTGCCCTCAGCGAACCAGGTACCTGCCCTGTCCCCTCACTTGTCCTTAGGGCGACAGGCCCAGATGGGAAGGAGAGGAAGGAGCAGGGCCAACTGCCCACTACTTTGGAGGCTGGAGGGGAGGCTCCCATGTGGTTGGCGGGGTGAGCGCTCTTGCCTCCGCGGCGCTGGGAGGAAGATGGGCTTCAGGGTCCCCTGGCTTAGGACGCCCAGCTCCTGCATGGCCCCTTTGCCCTCTGGGCCAGTCACTGAGAGCTTTGGGACCCTTATCTTTGGAGCCCGAGTCATAGGGTCTCATGCCCATCAGCAGGGGGTGTAGAAGGGGAGAGGTGATGCCCTTAGGTCGGCTGGGTGGGGGCTGTGCTGAGCCCTGAGTCTGTGTGAGGGCAGGGAACGGCAGTGACGCAGGAGCTGCTTCCACCACCGCCCGGGCCGAGGGTGACTCGTGGGTCCTGAATGGCACCAAAGCCTGGATCACTAATTCCTGGGAGGCCTCGGCCGCCGTGGTCTTTGCCAGCACGGACAAAGCCCTGCAAAACAAGGTAGAGACCCCAGAGAGGGCGTCAGCCAGACCCTGGGCTGCCATCATTTCAGTTTCTAGATCATTCTCTCCTTGGCCCAACTGAAACTATTTTTGCTCTGGGGCAAGTGGGGCTGTCCATGTCCCTCCCTGGCCTGCCATTGGAGTCTGTGCCTTCCCCAGAAGCCGGCAGAGGGTGTTGGGGCCTCTGAGGGAGATGGGGAGGGGACCAGACTCGTATAGGGTGTGCTGGTGTGAGGGTGTGGCTGAGGGGCAGCTCTGGGAAACCGCCCGCCTGTCCGGGATGTTTCAGGGCATCAGTGCCTTCCTGGTCCCCATGCCAACGCCTGGACTCACGCTGGGGAAGAAAGAAGACAAGCTGGGCATCCGGGCCTCGTCCACGGCCAACCTCATCTTTGAGGACTGTCACATCCCCAAGGATAGCATCCTGGGGGAGCCAGGGATGGGCTTCAAGATAGCCATGGTGAGTGCGGCGGTCAGGGCGGCACCTTGGGTCCAGGCCCGTGCTCTGCTGGCCAGCCGCTGACCAGGGCGGTTCCCACAGCAAACCCTGGACATGGGCCGCATCGGCATCGCCTCCCAGGCCCTGGGCATTGCCCAGGCTGCCCTCGATTGTGCTGTGAACTATGCTGAGACTCGCATGGCCTTCGGGGCACCTCTCACCAAGCTCCAGGTCATCCAGGTAACGGTGGCAGCTTTGGGAGCTGGGCCTAGAGGCCAGATATCGGGTGGGAAGTGTGGCCTCCTCCTTGCTGTCCGTCCTCCTCCCCCTCCTTCCTGTCCTTGGAGAGTCAGCTGTTGACCTGTGGCGTGGGGTGGGGCTGTTGCAGTTCAAGTTGGCAGACATGGCCCTGGCCCTGGAGAGTGCCCGGCTGCTGACCTGGCGTGCCGCCATGCTGAAGGACAACAAGAAGCCCTTCATCAAGGTGCCCACTGGGGTCCCCGAGGCATGGCCCAGAATGTGGTGGGCCCCGGGATAGGGGAGAGGTCGGGGCGGTCTCCACTCCTCAGCCCCGTGGGTCAGAAGTGTGGGTCTGGGGTTTACTGCCCGTGGGGAGGCTCCACAGGCCTCCCTGGCTGAGGGGCTGTGAACAGGTGTGGGGAGTTCCCTCAAGGAAAGGCTCTGACTGCCCCTGCCATGTTTAGGAGGCAGCCATGGCAAAGCTGGCTGCGTCGGAGGCTGCAACCGCCATCAGCCACCAGGTGAGTATGGGCGGTGAGCCCTGGGGACCAGCTGCTCCTCCTCCAGCTTTCCCCATGGTGGGGGTGTCTTCTCCCTCCTGAGCCCCTGTTCCCGTCTCAGGCCATCCAGATCCTGGGCGGCATGGGCTACGTGACAGAGATGCCAGCAGAGCGGCACTACCGTGATGCCCGCATCACTGAGATCTACGAGGGCACCAGCGAGATCCAGCGGCTGGTGATCGCCGGGCACTTGCTCAGGAGCTACCGGAGCTGAGCCGGAAGCAGGCTGGCCCAGGACTGCGGGAAGGCGTGGTAGCCCAGGGCCTCCACCCCAACCCCGATTCAGAGGCTGGGCGGCCCAGAGGGGCTCAGCGCTGTCCACCCAGATCAGACGGCATGGGAACGAGGCCCCCGACCGCTGTTGGCTCCACCTCTAGGACTTGCTACCTCTTCACCACAGTGCCTCGTGTTCTTCATGAGTGGCCTGGCCTCTTAGGGGTGTGTTGTGGGGGGCTGACACTTGGGCATACCCCAGTTGTGCTCCTGGGGGCCTGGTGCCTGGCATGAAGATCCAGTGGGACAGGCCCTTGGTGGGGTCTGTGTTTTCCTTGAGGTCAGGGGTCAGGAGCGGGGCTGGGGTCAGAATGACGAGGCCCAGGGTCCTGGTGCTGGGCAGGTGGTGGGGCTGGGCCATGGAACTGGCCCTGAGGACCCTCAGCTCTTCAGAAAGTCTGATGAATGCTGGGGTCGGTGATTGGCACTGTGCAACTGGCTGTGGGTAATAAACACACCTGTCCCCCAGTCTCTGTCCCCGCCCTCTCCTGGGTGCTGCGGGGAGGGATGGTGGTCTCTTACCTGCACAGAGCTCCCCCTCTGGCAGGCCTCACCCTGAGAATGCTGGGAGTCTCAGGGAGGGGCCTGGCCACCTGGGTGGTTCCTGAATTCCAGCAGGAGGCCAGGTTGGCTACGGGGGCAGTTGAGGAACAGGAACCAGGTCCTGCAGGCATCAGGGAGTGGCCCCTGAGAAGGGAGGGTGGGCCAGTCAGGGCCAGTGGGCTAGAAGGGGTTCTCTAGGCAGGCCGCTAGAGAGCGGAAGGAAGGCCCTGGATTGCCAGGGTCAGGGAGCAAAACTGGGGGGGTCCTGAGCCCCAGGTGGGAGAACACAGAACCTTGAAAAGTGGCCATTCTGCTCACTAGTGCGTTTGGGGCCCGCCCTGGCCAAGCATTGCAGGGGCTTGCCTGGTCCTGGTACCTGCGGGGCTGGCTCCGGGCAGAGGTGTCTCTGAAGCTGAACTCCAAGCTCTTAACCCTTTGGGCCAGTGTCAGATGAAGCAGCTGGAAGAGAAAACAATGAGCAAAGGAAGACTTCAGAGGAGGTGGGGACAGCCCTCTGTCGGGCAGGTGGGGCAGAGCCGGACTGGCATTGCTGGGAGGTCTCTGGAGGGATGTGGGAGGGAGGAGACAGGTGACTCTTTAGGAGGTGTCATCAAGGGGGTGCCCTGGAACCCTGAGCCTGTGCTGCGTGTGGATTTTTTTTTTTTTTTGAGAGAGTCTTGCTCTGTCACCCAGGCAGGAGTGCAGTGGTATGACCCAGCTGGTCACAACCTCAATCTCCCAGGCTCAAGTGATCCACCTCAGCCTCCCAGATAACTGGGACCACAGGTGCACACCATCATGTCCAGCTAAGTTTTACATTTTTTGTAGAGATGGGGTCTTTTATGTTGCCCAGGCTGGTCTGGAACTCCTGGGCTCGAGTGATCCTTCCACCTTGGCCTCCCAAGTGGGATTTCTGTGTCAGGCACTGGCGCCCCACAGCCAAAGGGTGCATCCTGGAGCTGCTGCTCTGCAGGACAGCTTTGCCCTTCACCCTGCCCTGGGCCTGGTCCAGGGCCCCGAGGGATGGGGCTGTGCCTCCTTGAGCAAATTTAGGTCCTGATTTACCCTACAGGCAGGGTGGGCACGGGGCTCACGGGTGGTGCATTCCCTGCTAACGAGGCACACCTGGGAAGCGTGTTGGCCAGGGCCCCCGAGGCCCGTGGCGTCCTGCCCAGCCCACAGAAGTTTGGGCCTCTGGGCTTTCCTCCTGGCTCCAGGTGGGCGCTGCAGGGTCTTGGCTCCTAGCTCACCATGTGTTGGGCTCTCCTGGATCTGCTCCTGTTCCTGCCCTGGGCTCAGATGCAAGGCAAAGGTATGAGAGCAGAGGGGGATCCAGGATGCTTCCAGAAGCAGCCACGTTTGAGCCTTTCCACCTGGGGGCAGATGAAGGCCTGTCATTCCCTGTCCCCACAGGCCCCAGAACAGTGGGGAGGCGGTGTTCAGAGGCTCTGTGGCCCTCTCAGCGAGGCAGCGCCCCTCCTGCGCAGATGAGTCCTGGGATTGAGGCTGTCTTTGGACCCTTCCTCTAGGTGATGGGGGAGGGGAGCCCGAACAGCCTTCATCCCAGGCTGGGGACTTTGGCCCTACCCAGAAGGCCTCAGACCCCCTGCCTCACCCACTGAGAAGGATCTGGGGGTCCCTGGAGGGTCAAAGCCGACTGGAGCCACCCTGCTCCCACCAGGGCAAAGGCCTGGAGTCAGCCCAGGCCAAGAAACAGGCCTGCGCTTCCCAGGTGGTGGCCCCAGGCGGGGTTTCTGCTTCTCAGACCTGCCCAGGCCTCGTTCAGATGGTGGGGAAGAGCCTTGCCGGGAAGTGCCTCACAGCTTCAGGGCCACAGGGCAGCCTCGGAGGCCTAGCGTTGTCCTCTTCAGATGAAGCAACCGAAGCTCCGAGCCATTCTGTGCACTTGGGGGCTCCTCGGTGCCATCGGGGGTCCGGGGTCTACCTTCAGGGAGGGAGGGTCGGCACAAACCCTCGGCTTCACAGGGTGCTGCCAAGTTAGTGGAAGCTCCTCTTAGCTTGGAACTGAGTCTGGACTTGGCCCTGGGGACATTGGAGCCTGAACTGTCCTACAGCCTGTGCCCCTTTGATTCAAATTCCTCAGTGTGTATTTCCTAAGGGCAGGGATGTTCACTTAGTAACAACCGGACTGCTAGCCAAGCTGGGAACTTAACATGTCAGCGCTCACATCTCCACGCTCCACTCAGATGGTACCAGCCGTCTCTGTATCAGCTCTTCTCAAGGCCCAGAAGCCTGCATTGCGTGTAGCTGAGAGGTCACCTAGTAGAGATGGGGTTTCACCATCTCTGCTAAAGATCTGACCAACCCAGGCTGGTCTCAAACTCCTGGGCTCAAGTGATCTGCCCACCTCAGCCTCCCAGAGTGCTGAGATTATAGGTGTGAGCCACCATGCCTGGCCGAAGAGCATTATTTTATAAATATGGGATTTTCTTAGGTATTTTTTGTTAACCTTTTTTTTTTTTTTGAGATGAAGTCTTACACTGTCACCCTGGCTGGAGTGCAATAATAGCACGACCTTGGCTCACTGTAACCTCCACCTCCTGGGTTCATGCAATTCTCCTGCCTCATTCTCCTGAGTAACTGGGATTACAGGCACCCGCCATGATGCCCAGCTAATTTTTTGTATTTTTAGTAGAGACGGGGTTTCACTTTGTTGGCCAGGCTGGTCTCAAACTCCTGACCTTGTGATCCGCCCGGTGCTGGGATTACAGGCGTGAGCCACCAGCGCCCGGCCAATGATTTTTTAAAATTGTGATGCAGTTTACAATTTGAAGCATTTTAAAGGGTACACTCAGTGGCATTCAGGACATTCACAATGTGCGACCATCTCCACCATCTAGTTCCAGAACATTCTCATCACCCCAGCAGGAAACTCCATACCTTTTGTTGCTGGTTTTACCTTAATTGCATGGTGGTCTCAGCACATTTTCTGCATTATTTGAATATTTTGAAATCCGTTGAGATGTGCTTTATGGCACTGAAGTACTTTTGTAAAGATTGAACATTAGCGATTTGTTTTTTTCATGTTGATACATGAAGTTCTAGTTCATTTATTTGAATTGCTGCACAGTGCCCCATGGTATAGACCTTATTTGGGTAGTCTTTTACTCATAAACCATGATGCAGTGAACATTTTGGCACGTGTGTCCTTGTTCAAGTGTGGGAATTTAAACTTCTGAACATTTAAATGGAAGTGGGCTTGCTGGGCCTGAAGGCTATTTCTTCAGCTTCACCAGCTCTCGCCAAATGGCCCTCCAGCAGTTGATCCGTGGTGGGACCTCCCTCTAAGCATCTTCGAGTGTTGATGACGTGCGCGCATACTCCCTGTTCCTTGGCACCCACAGATTTTACAAATGTTCTTCAACATGGTTGCGATTTTAACTTGCATTTCTCTGGTTTCTTGAGAAATTGCATGTCTTTTTACATGGTGATTGGTCTTTCTGGTTTCTGCTGTGAATTGCTGTTGCTTGTTTCTTCTTTGGATTGTAATTGTCCCATGTGTATACTCTTGATACTAATTGTCAGATATATGGTTGCAAAAAGGACTCATACAGTGCGTGGTTTTCCCTTTTTAAAAATAGGTTAAGCCAGGCACGGTGGTTCACATGGGTAGATCACCTGAGGTTAGGAGTTTGAGACCAGCTGGCCAACATAGCAAAACACCATCTCTATTAAAAACAAAATAAGCTGGGTGTGGTGGTGGGTGCCTGTAATCCCAGCTACTCAGGAAGCTGAAGCAGGAGAATCACTTGAACCTGGGAGGTGGAGATTACGCCACTGCACTCCAGCCTGGGCAACAGAGTGAGACTTGTCTTAGGAAAAGGAAAAAAAAAACAGTTAGGTAGAAGGAATACGTTCTAGTGTTCACACAATATGGTGATTATAGTTATGAATAATTTTTTGAATATTTCAAAATAAATAGAAGATTTCGTACGTTCTCAACACAAAGAAGTGATAGATGTTTGAAGTGATGGATAGTTGCCTGATTTGGTCACTAAGCATTTTATGCATGCATCAAAATATCACACGTACCCCACAAATATGTACATGTACAGTTACTGTGTATCGGTTAAAGAGGCTCCTATGTGTAGCAGAAGGGCAGACACAGTGTAGGCAGCCAGAGACCTAACAGGAATTTTTAGAGCTCCAGAGACTGAATACGAAGCCCCGGCAGGTCCCTTATGCCAAGGGCAGGGGTGGGGGAAGGAAAACCTGGCATCTGGAAAATGGAGCCATGTGAATGGATGCCCCTGGTTCCAAAGTCACCAGGGTGCAGAGGGTGGTTCCCTCTCCACAGGAAGGTGAGCGCTTCTGTGCTGGAAGAGTCTGTAGAAGCCTCTCCCAAGAAGGCCACAGGTACCCCCTCTGCAGCGGCCCTCACCGCCTCTCCTGGCTACCTGGCCCATAACTGTGATTAAAGCCCAGCGTCGCCCAGCTCGGGACAGGCCGGGGCTGATAAAGCGAGCATATGCTGGTACTGGTTTCTACTGTAGTTACACATTACTACACAGTGACTTGAAAAAATACCCATCTCAAAGGGCCAGGCACAGTGGCTCAGCCCTGTAATCTCAGCACTTTGGGAGGCTAAGGTGGGAGGATGGCTTGAGCCCAGGAGTTCAAAACCAGCCTGGGCAACACAGGGAGAGCCCGTCTCTACAAAAAATAAAAAATAAATGAGCTGGATGTGGTGGCACATATCTATAGTCCTAGCTACATAGGAGGCCTAGAAGGGAGGATCACTTGAGGCCAGGAGTTTGAGACCAGCCTAGGCAACATAGTGAGACCCTGTCTCTACAAAAAATAAGAAGTTAGCCAGGCTCAGTGGCACATGCCTGAAGTCCCAGCTACTTGGGAGTTTAGGAGGATCACTTGAACCCAGGAGTTTGTGGCTGCAGTGAGCTGACTGTACCACTGCACTCCAGCCTGGGTAGCAGAACAAGGCCCTGACTAAATAAATAAATATAAAACCCATCTCACAGTATTCATGGTTCAGGAGTCCACATGGCTTAGCTGGATGCTCTGTCCAGGGTCTCACAGACTGAAATCAAGGGACTGCAGTCTCCTCTGAAACTCAGTTCCCTTCCAAGCTCACATAAGTGCAGCAGAATTCAGAGGTCCCTTCTTTCTTGCTAGCTTTTGGCTGGAAGCCACTTTCAGCCCCTAGGACCCCCTGAATTTCTTTCCATAGCCCTTCCTCTTAAAGCCAGCAAGGGAACATCTCTGAATGTAGAACAGACTTGTCTAATCCACGGTCTGCGGGCTGCATGCAGCCAGAACAGCTTTGAAGGCAGCCCAACGCAAATCTGTAAACTTTCTTAAAACATCATAAGGTGTTTTTTTTTTTTTTGGCTCATCAGCTATTGTTAGTATTTTTATTTTTTAATTTTTTTATTGAGACAAGAGTCTAGCTTTGTTGCCCAGGCTGAAGTGCAGTGGCACCATCTTGGCTCACTGCAACCTCTGCCTCCAGGGTTCAAGCAGTTCTCTCCCTCAGCCTCCTGAGTAGCTGGTATTATAGGCGCCTGCCACCATGCCCAGCTAATTTTTGTATTTTTAGTAGACACGGGGTTTCACCATGCTGGCCAGGCTGGTCTTGAACTCCTGACCTCATGATCCCCCTGCCTTGGACTCCCAAAGTGCTGGGATTACACATGTGAGCCACCACGCCTGGCCTATCATTAGTATTTTATGTGTGGCCCAGGACAGTTCTTCCAAGGTGGCCCAGGGTAAGATTGGACACACATACTCTAGAACTTAAAGCCTCACTGATTAGGTCGAGTCCTTTAAAAGTTCTAGAATAGGCCGGGTGCAGTGACACATGCCTGTAATCCCAGTACTTTGGGAGGCCGAGGCAGGCAGATCACCTGAGGTCACAAGTTCGAGACCAGCCTGACCAACATGGCAAAACCCTGTCTCTACTAAAAAAAAAAAAAAAAAAAAAAAAAAAAAAAAAA